>QNUK01001439.1:0-57409 GCA_013621035.1 Clarias magur | reverse complement strand
GGCGCGCGGGATGGAACAACTTATGCCCCGCTTGCCTTCGCTCTGCGCGCCAGGTTCGCGCTCCACGCCGCTACCACCTCGCCCGAACCCCCCGGAAAGGTATGACGGGAATCCGGAGGGGTGCAAGCGGTTTCTCCTGGCCTGTGAGCTGTGGCTCCTGGATTACCCAGACATGACGGATCTACAGAAGATCAGCTTCGTCACGCAGCAGCTCACAGGAGCCGCTATGGATTGGGCCGCGGCGGTTTGGAGCGCTTGCAGAATCGCGGCATCAAACTACCCGCAATTTCTTTCGGAGTTCCGCACGGTTTTCGACCACCCCGATCAGGGCAGAACGGGGGAACGGCAGCTGCTGAGGCTGAAACAAGGGACTGCCACAGTGGCGGATTATGCGATCCGTTTTCGGGTACTGGCCGCGGAGAGTGGCTGGTGTGACCGCAGTCTCCTAGCGAGATTCAGGGATGGACTACAACCCGAGGTCCAGCTGGAATTGGCCTGTCGGGATACGGGCATGTCCCTGGACGAGTGCATCACGCTGGCCATAAAATTAGACCAGCACCTCCGCAGCCAGAGACGACACATCTCCCCGAAAACCCCGCCCAAACGGTCGGAGTTCCGCCATCGTCCCAGCCTCAGCACCCCCGCAACGGAGCCTCGGGAAGGAACTCCGGGAGAACCCATGGACCTCGGCACATCCCGACTCACGGCCCAGGAGAGGAAACGACGCATACAAGAGGGGCTGTGCTTGTACTGTGGGGGGGATAAACACACCATAAATCACTGCCCCTTACTCCAAAAAGTAATACACATCACACCTCCACGCACCCATCACTCCTTCTGTGTTAAAGCACAATTGTCGTATGCTAACCAGTCTATGTGTGTCTTTCCCCTTGTAGATTCTGGGTCGGCTGGAAATTTTATAACATCTTCTCTTCTTTCCTCGCTAAAGGCTCCCTTGTCGAAGCTACCAGCCCCTATCGCAATTAAAGCTTTGGATGGTCATAACCTTCGGCATTCTCCTATTAAACAAATCTCTGCGCCCCTCCGATTAACTTTTCCCGGTCATTCCGAGGAACTAAAATTCTTTGTACTCCCTCGGTCAGATCATTCCGTCGAGTTGGGTCTCCCATGGCTCAGCTCTCATAATCCTAATTTTGATTGGGAAAAATCTCGCATCCTATCATGGGCCCCTAGATGTGCTAAGAAATGTATACCGCCTACATTGACGGTCCAAACCACATCCATTGAAAGCCCGCTAGCCCTAGTATCGATAGAAGCACCATCCGAGTATGCACAGTTTCAAGACGTGTTTAGCATTAGGGCAGCCGCACGACTTCCCCCTCATCGACCGTGGGACTGCGCGATTGAGATTTTGCCGGGGAAAACACCGCCGAGCTCGCGTGTTTACCCATTGTCCGTGGAGGAGACACGGGCTATGGAGGAATACGTGAGTGAAGCTCTCCAGCAGGGTCTCATCAGTAGGTCCACGTCCCCCGCCTCGGCAGGTTTTTTTTTTATCGATAAGAAAGGGGGGGTTTACGTCCCTGTATTGATTATAGAGGTCTCAATGCAGTAACAGTAAAATACAAGCACCCACTACCGTTGGTACCGACCGCCATCGACCAACTCCAAGGCGCCTCTATTTTTTCTAAACTCGACCTCCGCAGCGCCTATAACCTCGTTCGTGTGCGTAAGGGCGATGAGTGGAAGACGGCGTTTAGCACTACATCTGGCCATTACCAATACAACGTGATGGCTTATGGATTGGTAACCGCACCTGCGGTGTTTCAGGGGTTCATGAACGACGTGTTTAGGGATATGTTAAACCGATATGTGATAGTTTACTTGGATGATATCTTGGTTTACTCTCGGTCATACTCCGAGCACGTCCAACATGTAACTGCCGTCCTTCATCGATTGCGCAAACACGGGCTCTATGCGAAGGCGGAGAAGTGCGAGTTCCATAAGAAAGAGATCGCATTCCTCGGCTACCGCATAGGGCCACTGGGGGTCGAAATGGAGACGTCCAAGGTGGAGGCGGTGCAACAATGGCCGGAACCCCAATCGGTAAAAGCGCTACAGAGCTTTCTGGGTTTCGCTAACTTTTATAGACGCTTTATCCGGGGTTTCAGTATGCTGGCAGCGCCGCTAACAACCCTACTAAAGGGGAAGCCTAAGCGTCTGCGTGAGTTTCCGCCGGAGGCACGCAGAGCGTTTCAATATCTTAAGACCGCATTCACTACGGCACCCATACTAAAAATCCCCGACCCAGCCAAGCCTTTTTTGGTTGAAGTCGATGCCTCTGAAGTGGGGATTGGGGCGGTGCTGTCACAGCGTCATGGCAACCCAGAAAAACTCCACCCTTGCGCTTTCTTTTCGCGTAAACTAACCCCTGCCGAGCGCAACTATGATATCGGCAATCGCGAAATGTTAGCAGTAAAAGCGGCGTTAGAGGAGTGGCGGCACTGGCTAGAGGGAGCCGATCACCCATTCGTAGTGCTGACCGATCATCGCAACTTAGAATATATTCAACAAGCAAAACGATTAAACCCTCGCCAAGCCCGATGGGCTCTGTTCTTTACTCGCTTCCGCTTCACTATTACTTACCGTCCCGGGTCAAAAAATAAAAAAGCGGATGCTTTATCCCGGTACTACACAGCACCTGGGGAACCCATAGAGCCCGAGCCAATCCTGCCCTCGTCTCTCGTGGTGGCACCGATCATGTGGGACCTCGACTCGGAGATTGCAGAAGCGGCACGGTCCCACGCCGCGCCGCGACAATGTCCTCCGGGGAGAACCTATGTGCCGGTGTCCCTACGAGAACAGGTAATCATTCACGCACACACGAGTGCAGCGGCCGGACACCCCGGGATCATTCGGACTTGTAGACTGCTAGAGCCAAAGTACTGGTGGCCGAATATGCGGAAGTCAGTAGAAACAGTGGTTTCGTCTTGTGCAGTTTGTGCAACCTCAAAGAATCCTAGACACCTGCCGGTTGGTAAATTAATGCCGTTAGAGACTCCTAACAGACCGTGGTCCCATATCTCAGTGGACTTTGTCACGGATCTGCCTGTATCTAAGGGCTACACCACTATTCTAGTAGTGATCGATCGGTTTTCCAAGAGATGTAGATTTATCCCTTTCGGCTCCCTCCCGTCAGCCTTCCAGGTGGCAGAAGCCCTATTTACAACCGTGTTTCGTTGCTATGGTATCCCCGAAGATATCGTATCCGATCGTGGGCCCCAATTTATCGCACAAGTCTGGAAAGCTTTCTTTCAGAA
Source organism: Clarias magur (assembly GCA_013621035.1). Taxonomy (NCBI): domain Eukaryota; kingdom Metazoa; phylum Chordata; class Actinopteri; order Siluriformes; family Clariidae; genus Clarias; species Clarias magur. Next base: position 54,128 of record QNUK01001439.1, on the reverse strand, counting down.
ATTGGGCACCACTGTTAGCCTAACGTCGGGCTATCACCCCGAGTCTAATGGTCAGGCCGAGCGGACTGTCCAGGAGCTCGGAAAATATCTTCGAGCATATTGTAGTAGCCGTCAACACGAATGGGCAGAATGCTTAATCTGGGCGGAATACGCGCAAAATTCGCTACGTCACTCCGCTACCGGCCTAACGCCCTTCCAATGTATACTTGGGCATCAACCCCCGCTCTGTCCATGGGATGCCACACCCACCGAAGTCCCTCTGGTGGACGATTGGTTTAAAAGAGCGGAAAAGGTATGGGAAGAGGCCCACACTAAGATCTCCCAGGCAGTTCGTCGCTTTAAGAAATTTGCCGATAGACGACGAAGGGAAAGTCCTCCGCTCCAGGTAGGCGATAGAGTATGGCTCTCCACAAGGGACTTTCACTTGAATCTTCCCTGCCGTAAGCTCACACCCCGCTATATAGGTCCCTTTCCTATTTTAGCCCAAATAAACCCTGTCTCTTTTAAACTACAACTACCAACCCATTTCCGCATCCACCCTGTCTTCCATATCTCTCTTCTTAAACCAGTGACCCGGGGACCGCTGGACGAAGGTGTGGCGGAACCAGCAACCCCAGCAGCCGTGGAGATTGAGGGCGCTCCGGCGTTTTGAGTCAGAAAACTACTAGACTCCCGGAGGAGAGGGGGTTCCCTTCAATATCTGGTGGAATGGGAGGGGTACGGCCCGGAGGCACGGAGCTGGGTGCCGACTAAGGACATCTTGCATAGAGGGCTCATAAGGGATTTCCATCTGGAAAGACCGGAACGCCCGGCGCCGCGACGTCCGGGTCGTCCCCCTCACCGGCCATCCCATCAGGTTGGTGAGCCTCGACTCCCTCCGGTAACACGGAGACAGCCCTCACATCCCCTCTCGGGAGCCGGTCCTGGGGGGGGGTACTGTAACACCCGTACCTCCACGGATCAGGGGAATAAGATCAAGTTCCCCGGATTACTGAGTTGACTCTTTGTCCCCACCTAGTGTGTCTATGTATTCTCTACCAGCACTTAAGCACTTAAGCACTAAACACGAACACCTGTGATTCCCTTGTGTGTCTACTATTTATTCCAGTCGAACCCGTAGGGCTTCGTCGGTTCACTGTTGTGCACCTTATGTCTGTCCTCACTTGTCCCTCTCCGTGTTTTATGTAAAGACTTTAATGATTCTCTTCTGTCCGTCTCGCTCCCAGGATTGAGCAGTGTCTGCAGGTGTGGGACTCTGGGAGGAAGGAAAGACCCTCACGAGTCACAAGGATATTACAAGAGTTTCCTTTATTTTCCACATATTCTCCAGAAGCCGAAACGGTTCATGTTCGCCCACCTGCAGACCCTGCCTGGGAAGCCTCGCTCGGGATCGCCGTGAGCGCCACGGGACTTTATTTGGTTTTGTTTTTTCCTTGTGTTTTTGTTTTGAGAAAAAAGAATATTCAATAAAGACACTGATTATACAAATGGATTCTGCATCTGCGTCTCACTCGAACCAGGAAGACATGACAGCAAGGAAGTACAGTACATTCTCTGCTGGCTCTTTTGAAGAAAGGAGTTGGTTCCCATTTCAGGTCATGGGAAATGGTAGTTACAAAAAACTTGAAGGACTTCAGAGGTGACACAGGATTATTGGATGTTGTGAGGGGGAGGATTGTGGAAGGCTGTTGATGTGTATGTTATATGTTTAATGCAGCAGCGTGGCACTGTGAGTGCATTATTACTATGACACACATTCTAAATGAGACAAGATAGTGAACATCCAATATTTAACAGTCCTAGTTTCAGATCAGAGGTGCTGGCTGTGTAGTCAATGTGCTCTGAATTTGTGGTCCCTGAAATAATTAAATTACTAAAACAGACTTTCTGGGTCTTTCAAAATTTTTGTTTAGCTTGGTGATAGACACGGCTTCATTTTGGTGAACCCTTAGTTGACTTCTACACTAATGACTCTGTGTAGCTAGAAGACGGTTTGATTAACCTGTTTGTCTGCTCCTTGGCCTGAGCTTTGGGTACTCACAGTTTAACTAGGCCTCTTCTGAGACTATGTGCTATACTACAAGAAATGAGAGCTGTATGTTCGCGAGTGTGATGGACAAAGCCCTGATATTACAGATAATAATATTATAGTTAGCCTTAGCCTTAGCTTTGGTTGAACAAGTATGCTGCCAAGTCCAACAGTCTCATGGCATGGGGAAGGAATGACCTCCTCAGTCTGTCAGTGAAGCAGGGCAGTGTCAGCAGCCTGTTGCTGAAGCTGTTCCTCTGTCTGGTGATGGTGATGATGGATTGTCCATGATTGACAGGAGCCTGTTCAGTTCCTGGCACTCTGCGACAGATGTTAGGTTTTTCAGCTCTGTACCCACCACTGAGCCTGCCTTCCTCACCAGTTTTTAAAGATGTGTGGCGTCCTTTTCTTGATGCTGGCTCCCCAGCACACTGCTGCATAGAAGAGTGGACTCAGCACCATAGTCTGGTAAAACACTATCATCAGTTTTTTTGCACATGTTAAAAGATGCCAACCATCTGAGGAAGTACAAGGAGGTCTGTCCTTTCTTGTACAGAGTATCTGTGTTAGCCGTCCAGTCCAGATTGTCATCCAGGTGCACCCCCAGGTATTTTTATGTCCTCACAAGCTCCACACAGTCACGATTAATAGTCACAGGTTCTGGTTGAGGCCTGTGTCTCCTGAAATCCACCACCATACTGCTGATCACTGTGTCAGACCTACAGTCCCCCAGCCGCACATACTGATACCTGCCTGTCAAGTAGTCTGTGATCCAGGCCACCAGCTGTGAGCTCATTCCCATCTCTGTCAGTTTCTCTCTGAGGAGCAGTGGCTGGATGGTGGATGGCTGGATGGTGTTTTCAATGGAAAACCCCAGGAATGTAATCCTCACAGCACCACTGCCCTGATCCAGATGAGACAGAGATCTGTGTATCATGTAGAGGGCAGCCTCCATGGCCTTCTCCTGGTATGCAAACTGTAGGAGGTCTAGAGCATGACTGACCTGTGGCCTCAGATGATGCATTAGTGTCTACTCCATGGTCTTCATAATATGTGATGTCAGAGCAACTGGTCTGTGATCGTTCATTTCCCCAGGGAGATAAAATGTTATAAGAGGAGATTAAATGCTGTCTTGGGGTTGTATGAAGTATTAACATCAGAGGTGCCAATAATTGTGGCATACATGATTTCAGGTAAAAAAATATATTCCTTAATGTGGGATTTTTTCCCACTGAATGATTGTACTTCTTTTTTTTTGCATTTTTGTGAGCCTACTTCTCCCTTACAAGTGATGAAGCAGCCAGCTATGACCATCTGAAGGCTGACGTGGTAGCCCACTGTGGACCCTCTTGCTATCAAGCCGCCGCCACCGAGTTCCATAGCTGGACCTATAACTCACATGCACCACCCAGGGCCCAGCTGGATTACCTACAGAGGACAGTTTGTAGTTGGCTCCAGCCTGATTAAGTTCTGCCCATAAGATTGTGGAGAAAATCACCATTGACTTCCTTGCGCTCCCTCCCTGAAGAAGAACAAAAGGCTGTGGGAATGAAAGCCTCCTCCTCCCTGTGGAACATGGCAGATGCCCTAGATCTTGTGCTCTCCTCTGATTTAGAGAAAGAAGAGGATTCTCCAAAGAAAGAGACCTTACAGCATGTTCCTCGAGCTGAACCACCCCCAATGGCTACATCCCAAAGTCTATGAGCCGATGACCACAGCAGTAAAGAAAGCTTTCCTACTTCACCATCTCCCACCGCCTGCAATACATGTGGTCATCCCACACTACAGCTCAACCTGTCTCAGCGTGAGAGCAACTTTGCCCTACAGCAGAAGGAAGACCGACCCCTAAAAAACTGATGGGGACAAGTGGACACATCATATTTCCTCATTCATGGAATACTCCTATACTATCACACGATGAGAAGAGGAGAACCATGCGGACCACAAGGAAAAGTTGCTTTTAACAATTTTCATCTTCGCAAAGCAGCTTTATACGATCAAAATAATTTTTTAAGTTTGTATGAAATGTGAATATGTATGAATAAAAAAAATGGTCTGATGAGCAAGCCGAGGGCGATAGTGGCAAGGAAAAACTCCCTGAGATGGCAGTAGGAAGAAACCTTGACAGGAACTGGACTCACCAGGGAACCCATCCTCATCTGGTTGAATCAGAAAGCAAAAATTGATCTGCATTCACACTGTGTGTTGAGTGGCAGGCAGTCCAGTATAATAGTTGTTAATAGATGTTAACTGATGTTAATATGGAGTACAGGCAGTTATTGGAGGCTCAGGTAGACTTGTAGGAAATTCCAGTCCTGAACTATCGAGCGACTGGAGCCAAGTCCGCAGAGAAACGGCCATCAACATCATGCAAAGCCAGAACTGACTTCCTCGTAGAGTGAAACTGTCCCCAGACATCGGACGCATACCAAAGAGACACACGGGACATCCATGTGACGAGATCTCCAACCAGAAGCGGGGCACCAGGATGAGTCAGGCAGGTCCAGAGGGCAGAGGGAGTCTGGATCAATGGCAGCTCAGGAACGACATGTGTAGTTCGACAGAGAGAGGAAAAGAGAGAGAGGGGGGGAGAGAGGGAAGAGGGGAGAGCAAAAGAGGAGAGATAACAGTTAGGGATGGTTACAGTCACATAATGTATAAGGTGAATGTATATTTAGTGCAGAGTGCAAGCAGGGACTCCGGCAGGACTAACTATAACAGCATGACTAAAAGAGAGAGTCTGAGTCTAGTATGGACATAAATGCTGTTCCATTGTGAAGAACACAATGGAAAAGATTAAGGATCGCTTCCATTGGCCGGGGCTTGAGGCCGAGGTAAGGAACTTCTGCCAATGGTATCCCGAGTGCAAGAAGACTGCCCCCCACCCCACTAATTCCTCTGCACATAATCGGAACACCATTTGAACGTATCGGGATGGACCTGGTCGTCCCGCGTCCAAGGACTGCGAGGGGCCATGAGTACATCTTGGTAGTGATGGACTATGCCACACGCTACCCTGAGGCCCTTCCACTTCGGAAAGCGACTTCCAAAGCCATTGCTAAAGAGCTAGTGCTGCAGAGTTGTACTGTAACAGACACACAAAATCTTGTATCTGTAACCTGTCGTGGCCGTAGATTTTGGAATCCAACTTGGACTGAACACAGAATTACACACACATTTTTTTTTTATGCGCGATTATTTTTGACAGTGATTTTATTCCATACATAAATACAGGAAACGGGATATACATAGAAATTAATATGACACTTACACATAAATAAAAACAATGGATGATATGATAAGCACAGAGTCTGCTCCACTGGAGATAGTCACATGATTTTACATGATCATTTCAGTAGCAGTTAAACTCTAATTACATATTGCACAGAAGGGGAAGTTTCATGTATTTTCTCTTCATCCTACCTTAAATTACTGCAGAAATAATGGGTAGTAAGTTTAAGGAAGTCTCAGTGTTTTTTTATTTTTACAGCCAGTGTTGGGGGCGGAGAAGCAACATGGCAGGATGGTTATGTCATTTCCAGGTTTGACAGTGTCAAGTTTAGAGTGCATTTATAAGTGCAATGTAAGCAGGTAGTAAATAAGGAAGAGATCAGGGGTTGTTAATTATTCAGGATATAATCATGTCTGATTTACTGTCCACAATAAACACATACCACATGTCTGAATCCGTTTAATTGCTTACAAACAAATGACTAAGCTGTCTGTCACCCAGCATAGAAATACACCAGAGTCTTCATCTCACACTCAGATGTTCATCACCAACTGAAAATAAAACATCTGAATCAATAACCACAAACTGGACTTTTGAACTTCATGATCAGCAGCATGTAATCAGGACAGGTGACTGAATAGAATCAAGTCAAAATTGAAATTGTAATCTGATATTTACTGAAATGAAAAAGAATTTCACAAGCAAATGCTAATGTACAAGATGATGCTAGTCAGACTAATCAGTTCAGTATTTATATAAAAAGATCATTACTCACATCAATGTCTGTAGTTTGTAATTTTCATTATCCTTAAGGGCAGAGAGACACTTCACTCCTGAGTCTCCTATTTTATTCTTAGACAGATTCAGGTGTCTCAGGTGTGAGGGGTTTGATCTCAAAGCTGAAGCAAGAGCAGCACAGCTTTCATCTGGTATGCCACAATCCCACAACCTGCAGAGACACGACTCACGTTATTCTCTTAGTTTACGAACAAGTAACCTTGCAAGTTTAAGGTGGCAGTTATACATATACATACAAATATATTGGGCAAAAATATTTTTTGTATTGTTTATGGGACTACAGGTAGGGCTTATGCCCCGATGAATTTGACCATTTTCAATCAAGTTTCCTTAGAGATATGAAACGGTTTCCCACAATACAGTATTAAAAACTGCCACTGCAGGTTTTTTTTTTTTTTTTTTTTTTTTTTTTTTTTGCATGTACACAAATTGTTTAACTCTCTCTCTCCTTTGATTACAGTGCTTTTCTTATTCACTCTGGTTATTTTTTCTAACCATAACTACAATTGCCAAAAAAAATTATAAACAAAAAAAAAATGCACAAGATTCACATAATCTAGTCACTTCTGCATATAATGATAGCAACTTCTTACTTTTTAAACCAGTAATATGCAAATGATAATGTAGGAAACAGGAGACAGTTGTACAGCTGCTTGGGGCATGTTGGTAAAAATGTACGAAACTGCTTTTCTGTTCAACTGTCTCACCACCCAAAAAATTAACGCATCTGTTCATTGTATATGCTACTACATGCAAAATGGTTGAACCAGTTGTTATAATGTGTCAAGCATGTTTTCAATATATTTATATTGGCCTTTTTGCATTCTGAAATAGAAAAAAAAAAAAAAAAAAACTCGAGTAAATATTGACTTCACCAATGGAAAGGAATTTGGTAAAGTATTAAATTAATTAATGATCAGCCTGGTCTCTAAAACGCCTGGCTTCCATGGATGCAGCACATGAGGACGTCACAGCAGACATTTGCAGAGGCTGGAGATGTAATTTTAAGGTATTCCTTCTGTGCTGCATTTTAATGAGAACGTGAATCTGTGGCCAGCCAGACAGCACCATCACAAGGTGTAGAATAACAGCACTGTACTTTCTCATAATGCACTATGTACAGTTATGCCTAAGGAATGTTTTCCATGTTTACATTTCTTATTTTTTTTCTTTGTGCTGTACAGTAGTGTAAATAGTCTTGTCTTTTTGTTTCCTGTATCACAATGACATAATTAGAGCATAAACAGTAAAAAGCATTAAAGTAAATCAAGAACATTTCCTTGCAATCAATCTTCCACACACACTAATGTATTTATATACAGTGGAACCTTGGATTGCGAGTAATGTGGTTTATGAGTGTTCCGCAAACCGAGCAAAGATTTTTAATAAATTTTTAATCGAAAACTGAGCAGGTATTAGTTTACGAGCGCCGAGTATCATGTATCATGCATGCGACTCTTATTTTGACACCGAGCAGCAAGTGATCACGACTAAGCCAATAATTTTACTCTCTCTTGCGCTGCGGGAATTGTGGGTAATCGTCTCCCCTGCTGCGTCCCCTGTGTCAAAATAAGAGTCCCCTGCTGCGTCTTAGTGCTCGTCTCTTATAATCAACATCTCCCTCTCTCTTCTGTTTGCGCGTAATTTGACACTGTGCCCCACACACACCGACACACACACACACACACACACTTTTTACACACACACACTTACTTTATTAAGGTGCTGGTTCATTTGTTATTTTTTATTTTTTACTTTACAGCAATGATTCCGTTGGTATGCTCACGCGAGTATCATTAGAGAGATTTATTTTTTTCCCGTTAAAACAGTGTTTGCATTGTGTATGTTAGTTGTGAAACTTAAAAAGCGAGGTGTGGGAGGGAGAAGGAGTTTTACTGTTTAAGACAAGACAAGGGGCTAATTTCACACACACACACACACACACACACACACACACACACACACACGCATACAAATACACGGCGCCTGCGGGCACAAAAGGAAACACTTAACTGTCTGGATTTATTTTTACTTTTTTTTTATGTTAAGTGCAGGTTAATTTGTTTTATTTGTACTTTATATGTTGTATTAATTATTTTTATGTATTTATTGGTTTGGGCTGTAGAACGAATAATTTGAGTTTTTATTATTTCTTATGGGAAAATTTAATTTGGTTTACGAGTATTTTGGAATACGAGCCCGCTTCCGGAACAAATTATGCTCGTAATCCAAGGTTTCACTGTATGCTGTACAAAGGACAGATTTGTGCATTTTCATTCACTGTCATCAAAACTTACACAAAAGCTACTTACATCAAATTTACTTACAGCTTGTCCATATACAATGACACAAAGACTTCCTTTGTAATGGCACTAACATTCCCTGGCATGGATACTTATGTTTGAGAGCAAGGTACAACTTTTGTAGGTAATTCATTGTGTTGTGCTGTTTATATGCACTTGATGCATGGAAATGCACTTACAGTTTTAGCAAATGTTAATAATGATTTGAGAAATGCTTCAAAGCGACTGACACAAAAAGAAAGCCCCTGCTTACTAAAAATATAATTGCTGCAGGCTTCATGTTTGTGAAAGAGCAATTGACATGCCACAGCAGTATTGACAAAATGTTTTGTGCCCTGATGAATCTATTGAGCTATTTGGAAAGAACAAATGGCGTAAAAAGAGCACTACATATCATCACAACCATAAAGTATGGTGGAGGAAACATCATGATTTGGACTTGCTTTGCTGCATCAAGGCCTGGCCATCTTGGAGTAACAGAGGGAAAGATGAATTCCCATGTGAAGAAGAATAAAAATCAACAAATTATTCAGGATAATGTGAGAATGCCTCTACATCAGCTGAAACTCTACAGAAGTTGGGTGATGCAGCAGGACAAAGACCCAAGTCCATAACAGAATGGCTGCAGAAAAACAAAGTCCGCCTTTTGGAGTGGCCAAGTCAGAACCCAGACCTCAACCCAAAAGAGATGCTGTGGAATGACTTGAAGAGAGCTCATAAGAGCTAAAGCAGTTCTAACAGGTAGAATGGCCTATGTTCCCCTTGAAATATGTGCAGGTCTGATCCAAAGCTACAGGAAGTGCCTAGCTGAAGATATTGCTGCCAAGTGGGTTAATCTTTTTTTATTAAAGCCAGATTATATTTGTCAATACCCTTGACTTAGACAAGGATCAAATATATTATATATAATATATATATATATATATATATAATATATATATATATTATATATATATAATATATATATATATATGACATTTAAAAAGGTTTACATACTTCTTGTCACTGTACATACAGTGCATCTGACCCAAAAACTTTGTGTCAAGTCATCAGTGTGCAGTAAAAAGAAACAATATTGCTCCTAAAATCTCTGCTTCAGGCTCACTATAAGAATCTTACTGGTCATGAGAGATGATTTTACCTCAATGTCTCCAGTTTACAGTGAGGATTCTCTAGTAAAGCAGAAATACACTTCACTCCTGAGTCTCCTAGATTATTATAGGACAGATCCAGTTCTCTCAGGTGTGAGGGGTTTGATCTCAGAGCTGAAGACAGAGCAGCACAGCCTTCATCTGAGACACCACACTGCTGCAACCTGCAGAGAAACAACGACACTCTTCACTGACAGATTTACATCTCTGTTTAATACTTAATTTAAACATGATGTACATGAGTCTGTAAAATGACTTGTTTATTCAGAATTCCATAAAAAAAAATTACCATTACCCATTTATTTTAATTAACTGAATTAACTAAAATGTAATTAATAAAGATAATACTAAGCTTTTATGTTTATATGTTTTTTTTTTCCAAAAGAGAGAGAACCTTAGATGCGTATGTGCTAGACTTACACTGATTAGACATAACATTAACGCCACAAACTTGATCACCAACCACCAGACCATCCAAGTCATCACAGCTTGACATTGTAGGGTTGAGCAGACCCCCAACTAAGAGCAAACACTCGATCACATTCCAGAACCTCTTCCCCAGGCATCATGGTGCCATCTCAATAACCTTATCTCATTCGGGAACATAAAGGAGAGGTTGTAAAACTAAGCTGCAGGATCTTAACCAGGCATGGGACAGGAAGTTTGCTGGGCTTGAAGCTACACTAAAGCCAGATGCCTCAAACTAGACCTAAAACCATTGTGTAAATTGGCGATCCTGTAAACAAAGCGGACAGTTTTACAGTCTTACACACTATTTAAGCAATCTTTAATGGTGCCAGTAGGATAAAAATGCTATAAACATGTATTCAGTATGTTTTATATCTGTGTGTTATGTTTGTTTATTCTACATAATTTTAAAGGTATCATTAGCATTTACAAACCCTGTTTATTGAACAAAGCTATAAATAAGTGTATAAGATAGGGGATGTGTGGTACTGAAAGCTTGGTTGCATGAACAAGAGCTCATGTAAAATTACTTTATAAAAGGTAATTAAAAGTTTAATCGGCTTGGCCCCACGTGACAGCCGTAAACCCGGCCTAATGTATGCACAAAAGGGGGAACCAATTGGGGCGTGGCTAAGCCCAGCAACCACATCCGAGACTTCCCTGTGCGTCAGTCCGTCCCACATCCGGTTTGACCAATCATCCGTGGGATGGACTGACACACAGGGACAAAACTCAGTGTCCGGACTCGTCCAAACACGTTCTTTTCGTCGTTCACGTCTTCGTCATGACCATCTAAAGGAAGCAAGCTCTGCCCTTGCGAGCGCTACGCCGACTTCGCTGACATCATCAGCTTCGAGAACTCTCAATGAGACTTCGTGCCAGAACTGCAACGAAGAAACCCACAGAAGAAGTTCCAGAGCGCGCCATCGGTAACCAGGCAACCAAGCCTCACTGAAGGGCTTTCCCAAAAGACGTCATTTCAACCACAGCACTAACAATGTCGCAATGCCGTGATTCCCTTCACCGGAGGCGAACCATGGGAATGAAACGTAACGCAAGTATACAAACAAAGCTGCATACCTTGCTGAAAATGGTGCTCGTTTCATAACTAAACCCGTAAGATTAAACCCAAGACTCTGCTCTTGTGACTTGCTTCCATCTAGTAAACAGTACTAGATGAACTTTCTTAACTTTCACCCTGCAACTGTTGGTATGTTTATGTGTGTGCGTGCGTGTGTCCAAGTAGCGTAGCTTCATGTATCATAGATTAGTTCAAATAAATTCTTGTTTCTTTATAAAGAACTGTTGTCTTGGTCAAGTATTTTAAAGTTTAAACATTTGCCCAGATCTTACGTTACCTTGCTCATAATTAGGTAAATACCAGATTTTGTATTATCGTCGTTGGCCGCGGGATAAACAGAATTGGTAAGTTACACTAAATCATACTAAACGCTGGTCGGCTAGTTGATAAAGTGTACGCTATAAATTTTAATTAAGTTTAACAAAATTAACGCGAATCCTTAAAGATTCGATTCACCTCTGAACCAGAGCTGAAACCCTACATAAATGGTGGATAATGCGTTGAGCATTGTCTCCCCATTTAAAATACTACAACATGCACGGGACTAGTAGCCACAAAGCTCAGGGCTGCCTACCCAGCCTACAAATTCCCCAAGGCCAATCAAAGACAGGAAATATTAGTTCAATCCATTGAGGACCCACCGACAACCGACAGCACCAAAATAACCCACTGCCAACATCCTTTTATTAGTAGAGTACTTTTTTAGTATGATAACTCTCAGGGTCAGCCTACCATTGTTGTATTTTGTGCAAAGGTGCCCAATCCCTCCTCTCCACATCGAATAATGAGCTATTACTGTTCTAAGAAATCCGACTGATGGTTGGTTGGTTTTTTCAAATTCCAACATGGTCACAAAGTCCAACTCAAGACTAGGCAGCCGTATTAGCCTCAATTTTCTAAAGAAATATATCCCCTTATGGAGAGACTGCAAACACAGAATGGATCACATTGCTCATCAGTGTAATCAATCATCAATCATTGTTATGTACCAGCATCACATGTTTGCTTATCCTACAATTTTACTTTTACATTTAATGATACCTTGCTGGATCGCTGGAGCTCTAGAAGTTACAAAGCTGACTGAACTGCATCAGAAGTGCATCCTACACCAGAAGACCAGAACATTATTCTCAGCTGTCAGGATTCTCCAGCACAGCACAGAAACACTTCAGTCTCCTCAGTTTTGGTTCTCTCAGGTGTGGGAGGTAATACTACGATGACATGTTTGTCATGTTGCACAGTCCACTTTTTCTTCACCAACACCAAGATAGTACTAAACACACAACATTGAGTTTTATCTACATTAAGTGCACTAGAGGTACAGATATATTGCTGTATTTCTGACTGATTTCCTGGCTTTCGATCTTCCGCACCAACTCACTATCACACCTCTAGGATTTGCCCCTGAGATACGGACGTTTTCGACAGCCGACATACAGCACCTCCCTCGTAGCGACGACTCATTTGGCACTATGAACCTGCATTTGGGTCCTTTTTCTCCAACCCTCTTCATCTCAACCTCCGCCTGACAGTTTTAAGAGACGTTAAAAGTAATGAGCCAGGTTTTGTAGAATGTATCCCTGTTTAACAGTATTTTAGGGAACAAGTGTCACATTGTAGGTGTGTTTATGTTGTCATTTATTATTGTTATTATTATTATTATTATTATTATTATTATTATTATTATTATTACTAGTTTTTCTTATTACTAAGTACTATATGTATAGATATATATTTTTTTCCTGAATGCTATACAGTTACAAAACCATTGTAAGCTAAAACACTATAATACTATATACACTATAATACTATTAGAACTATTAACTTCTGCTCTTAGTAAGTTTTTTTTTTAGTAAGTGACTCTCAAAGAGAAGATCTTACCTCAGTGTCTCCACTTTAGAGTGAGGATTCTCCAGTACTGCACAGAGACATTTCACTCCTGAGTCTGTTAGTTTTTTCCAAGACAGATCCAGTGTATTCACAGCTAGATGCAGTTCTCTTATATTGGAGGTTTCTGAGGTGAGCGCTGACACTAGAGCAGACCAACCTCTCTCTTTAAATGTATGACACTGTATACTGAAGAAAATGACATAACACATAATGTCATTATGTGAAAACTAACGCAAGTACAAATGATCACACAGGTTCTTAAAGCTTTCCCTGCACCTTATTATTTTTATAAACATCAAAAAACTCATTTACTAGTTAGACGACGCATAAATGCTATAACAGGAAATCTACAAAAGTTCTGAAACAGCAACTTGATTCGATGAGAGACATTCAACGAGTGCTGATATAGTGCATAACATCACTGGAAAGTTATGAAAGTTGCACAGTAAGTATCAACTGTATATGTATCACTCCACATCACAGGTGTACTAACAATTGTTAAGTGATGTTACAGCCGAACTTTCATGATCAAGTATCTATGAAAAAACAGTTGAGAAAAGCAAAATTATGCTTTTTATTCAGAAGCACTTCAGCTCTACCATTTCCTCATATGTATTTACATGGCAGGCTTGCCTTTCACTGTTTGGTGGCGGCATCAACATGTTTTCAGTGTACCAGCTCATAAGCATGTGATCTGTCCATGGCAAACTTAGAGGGCTAAAATACTGTACAAGGTCAAAAGGCAAAGTAATCCTGGGATGCTATGTTCACAAAGCACAGGGTAAACAAACCAAACTGAGACCACTTCCCTTTTAACGGGGAGTTGAGTTGTTTTCAGTGTTCACATACAGTACAGTATGCAAAGAAATCACTGAGTTTGTTTTGAGGGCTGAATTGTATAAAGTGCGAAAATACCCCAAAAAGGATTTTCCACCACTCAAATAAATCATTTTTCCCCCCAAAAATAAAATAAATAATAAAAGTAACATTGAAGAAAGATCAAGGTGTGCATAATTATACTACTAGCCTAATACATGTTATTCTACAAACACAACAAAATTAAAGGATCACAGTTACAAATGCAAAATGTATAAGGTTAATGTAAACAAAAGGATTTTACAGTTTACAGTTATTATTTTCTGTTATAATATACCATAATTTCATTTCATAAAACATATATTCTGTATGCATATTTTCTTACTTTGCTTTTCTGGATGCTGCAATCACAGGCATCACCTTCACAAGAACCAAATCTGTTATCTTCTCTGGACTAGTATATTTATTCAGGTCAAACTCTTCCAGCTCCTGTGCTGATGACAGTAACACAAACACCAGAGCAGACCACTGTGAAGAAGAGAGTTTCCTTTGTTTTCCAGATTTCAGGTAGCGTTGGATTTCCTCCTCTAGAGAATCATCACCCAGTTCATTCAGACAGTGGAACAGATTGATGGATTTCTCTGTGGGAAGATCTTCACTGATCTTCCTCTTGATGTACTGAAATGTTTCCTCTGTGCTCTGGGAGCTACTTCCTGTCTGTGTTACTAAGGCCTGTAAGAGTTTCTGATTGGACTCCAGTGAGAGACCCAGAAGAAAGCGAAGAAAAAGATCCAGATGTCCAGTCTCACTTTTTAAGGCTTGAACTACACCAGCCTTATGGACATCTGAGATTGCATTAAAGGACCGACTATGTTCCAAAACATTTCTCTTTGTCATTTTGAACATCAGATGCACATACAGAGCTGCGAGGTGTTCCTGAACGCTCAGATGAACAAAGCAGTACACTTTACTCTGGTGAAGCCCAAACTCCTCTCTGAAGATCTGCGTACACACACCTGAGTACACTGCTGCTTCTCTCACATCAATGCCACACTCTCTCAGGTCTTCCTCATAGAAGATCAGGTTCCCTTTCTTCAGCTGCTCAAAAGCCAGTTGTCCCAGTTTAAGAAACATTTCCTCATCACTCTCCTGCTTCTTTGAGTACTTTTCTCTTATGATGTTTATCTGAATGATGAGGAAGTGTGTGTACATTTGAGTCAGAGTCTTGGGGATCTCTCCACTCTCTGCTTCACACAACATTCTCTCTAGAACAGCGGCTGAAATCCAGCAGAAGACTGGGATGTGGCACATGATGTAGAGGCTTCTTAATGACTTCAGGTGTGTGATGATGTTATTGGCCAGGCTCTGATCACTGATCCTCTTCCTGAAGTACTCCTCCTTCTGTGGGTCATTGAACCCTCGTACCTCTGTGACTCGATGGACACACTCAGAGGGGATTTGATCAGCTGCTGCAGGTCGGGAGGTGATCCAGATGAGAGCAGAGGGAAGCAGATTCCCTTTGATCAGGTTTATCAGCAGCACAGGCACTGATACTGATTCAGTTACATCACACACTCTCACTGTGTTCTGGAAATCTAGAGGAAAACGACACTCGTCCAATCCGTCAAAAATGAACAGAACCTTTTCCCAACTGAACATTTCGGTTTCTTTTGTTTCTTTGAAAAAGACATGAAGGAGCTCCATCAGACTCAGTTTCTGGTCCTTCATCAAATTCAGCTCTCTGAAAGGAAGTGGAAATATGAGCTGGACATCCTGATTTGCTTTCCCTTCAGCCCAGTCCACAATGAACTTCTGCACAGAAACAGTTTTTCCGATGCCAGCGACTCCCTTTGTCAGCACAGTTCTGATGGGTTTGTCTTGTTCAGATAAGGGCTTAAAGATGTCATTGCATTGGATTGGTGTTTCCTCTGTTGTTGTTCTCCTGCATGCTGCTTCTATCTGTCTCACCTCATGTTCATTATTGACTTCTCTACTGTCTCCCTCTGTGATGTAGAGCTCTGTGTAGATCTCATTGAGCAGTGTTCGTTTTTCCTGCTTTATCACTCCATCCAAACACTTAAACGTCTTCATCAGATTTAATTTGAACTTTTTCTGATGAGTTATAGTATCAGCTTCTCGGGAGTGTCTGTGACAGAGGTAAGAAGAAAAAGTGAAGCATAGGTCAAGTATATAGGCCGATTATTAGAGGTTTTTTTCATTTTTCCTTAAGCGTTTATTACTCGTTTATTTCTGTTGTTTTAACTGTGCATTTGCTTTGTTCTACTGTAAGATGATTCCATGGAAAGCTCAACTGTAACAATGATAAAAGTAGGCATAATTCACATGGTTCTTGCCAAATGATACTGATACACTATAAATGCCAGGCACCATTTTATTTAAATTTGTAAATTTGGAAAGTTTTTAAAAGTAAAAACTTTTTTAAAACTTATTTAAAAGTAAGTTAGAATAGTCGGCATAAAACATGCAGAAGAATGATGCAAACTACAGTATGAAGAGAAAGATATATAATATAAAAGAGAGAGGAAAAAATGAAGAAAGCTTTCATCAGTGATTTACTAATTTCATATTATATAAGTTTTTCATATTCAAGAGAACTTGTAGACCATTTCAAACACATCATTTCCAAATTGTGAAAACCGTCACACCCAGAATGCCAGTTTATATGAAATCACCTATACCAAAAAGGACAAATTTTTCAAATTAGCACTTCTTGTGTTCATTCATGGTACAATGGTGCAATGCTTTGTGCAGTTGTCCTTAAAATT
This sequence comes from Clarias magur, assembly GCA_013621035.1. Taxonomy (NCBI): domain Eukaryota; kingdom Metazoa; phylum Chordata; class Actinopteri; order Siluriformes; family Clariidae; genus Clarias; species Clarias magur. The sequence continues at coordinate 37,574 of QNUK01001439.1, read as the reverse complement.
CACAGAGTTTGTAGAAAACTTGCACTTTCATAAAAGTTTGTGCTCCTACTGTCACATCCACAATTCCAATGCTATATATATTTATTAGGAAGTAAATGGCTACAGAGTTTACATTAAAAGTCATGCAAATTAGCTCACTGATACATATAGCGTGAAGATTCACTGAGGCTTTTGACATTCGTGTTGTTGCTTTCGCTCTTACCCTGTATCTGTGATGTTAATTTCTGTTCTTCCCTCTTCTTTCTGAACACTGGTAACAAAAAAAAAAAAATGCAAATTTTTTATTAGTATCCTTGAACTTTATATTGCTAATAATTCTTTATGAATGCATTAATTGATTCTTTTTCTTTTCAATTTCTTTTGCAATCCAGTTGGTGGGTGGGATTGGGGTCCGATCTGACATGCCAGTAATAGTATTGATTCACTAAATGGATTGTTTGTTTTTGTTCAAGTAAATAATAATAATAATAATAATAATAATAATAATAATAATAATAATAATAATAATAATAATAATAATAGTTATTGTTGTTGATGATGATGATGGTGTGTGTGTGTGTGTGTGTGTGTGTGTGTGTTAAATCCTCCAGGATGTTCTCATTTTTGTTTTGTGGGATTTTTATTTTGACATTTGGTTTGTTTCCTAGCATGAACTTTAACACAGACACTTGGTTTTTATTCACATTCACCTACACCTTGTTCTGCCTGAATAGTTTATTCATTTACTGTCACTCATTGACTGTAAATACAGTCAGGAAATGCGCATACTGTCATTAGTTGCTGGAGTGTAATGGATAGGATGTCTGTGTATTAATTCTGATCTTCTCACATGCTTGGTTCAAAAGCTGCTGAAGGTTTTATGTCTTGTTTTTCTTATTTGCTTTCAATGCTATGACTCATGGCTACTAAAGAATGATAATTTTGACTTCTTTGGTGCATGATAATGAATTTGTTTGTTAATCGGGGAAGAAGGAAGTGAGATGATGTACAGCAGTGCTTGTGAGTGTGAGTGGGTCCACTGGGAGGGCAAAGACTTGGGAGGCGGAGCTGGATAACTGTTTGGAGCAAATGATTTAGGAGAAAAAAAAACACAAGGAAGAGATGATGCAAAAATGTCTGCGTCAACTAAGACAAGCAGGGGTTCAGTGATAATTTTGCCGGTCTGATCTGTTTATCTGAAGTTTACTGTACATACCTGCCAAAGGCCTGAATGTAAATGTAGAACATAATGGACAGGTCTCGTGTGACAAAAACACTCTACACAGTGAAACTGATTTGTTGATTTGTTAGCTAAATGAGGCCTATAATAAATAATAATAATAATAATAATAATAATAAATTCCAGCATTTGATTATTTTGCCCAGCAGGTCCATACGCTGCATCTAAGTAGCTCAGCTGGTCTTTCAGTCTCATTTTATTATTATTATTATTATTATTATTATTATTATTAGTATTATCAAGAGAACAACCTAATTGAACAAACAATAATAAAAACATTTTAATGTCAAGATATAAACTAACATTCACATCCTTTGGTTGGGGAAACAAGCTAATATATTAGCTTTATTAGCTAACTAGTGTGTTTCTATGATCGCTCCATCACAATGTTCTGAATCTTCACTAACGATTTACTCTAATAAGTTTTTTTTTTTTTTTTTTTACTTTTTAATAGTGTGTCGAGGAGTTTAAAACTCTGTTCAAGTTATTTTAATGTTCTGTTCTTCTGAAAAACCAACAGTATTTATTCTCATTCTTTTCAACTATTTAACAAAACCATTGTAGTTTCACCAGTAACCTACTGTATAATAGAAGTACAACCTGTGACTGTCAGAACTGTGGCATGTTACCTGTGTAAGTTCCCCCAACTAGGATGCAGAGAACAATCTCTCTTCTTGGAGACACAGCTGAGCTCTGATGAGTGGGACCTCTTTTTCTGGAGTTTCCTGTACAACATTAAACAGGGAATTTAATGATTTATGTAAACTCTCTTTAGGTTTTGACCAACTTGTAAGCTTAATAAAGTCTTGTCTATAGTTCTAGCAGTAAAGAGTGGAATGTACGCTGTGTTTCCCCACTCATACACTTTACTCCATCAGTCGACCCTGGTATTTTAAAGACTCTCACCCACCATCACAATTTTACCTGTCAGGGAGAATACCATCCATAATCAATTAATTAGAGGTCTGTTTCCCCTCATATTTCTGCTCCTGTACCTGGTTGTTCTGCAATCAGGAGACACTGTCCTGACAATTGCACATACTCTTGCACAGAAACATGCATGCATTCCACCTTGAACAGGCCAGCTACTGTAGTTTTCGATGTTTTTTTTTTTTTTTCAATTTTTTTTTTTTTAGATTAAATCTGGTCATTTGGATTTATGCTTTAGTGCTTATGATTTTCATTAATGTTCCACATGCAGATGTTTTACATGTTCATATACTGTATATGCAAAATATTTATGAATGTTATTTAAAATTTAAGAGAATATGAATTAAAATTATAGCTTTTTTAAACTTATAAATGTCTCCTACAGTATATGCTGCACTGTTCCTTAGAGTTTTATTTATTTATTTAATCACTTAGAGTTTTAACGGGGGAAAAAGTAATCTCTCTAATGACAGTCGACTGAGCGCACACTAACAGAATCACTGCTGTAAAGTAAAAATAAAACAAATTAACCTGCACTTTACCTTTGAAAAGAATCGCGACAGAGCAGAGTTTCTGTTTAGAACAGAGAGTGTGTGTGAAGGCGAGAGGAGGAGGGGTGTGTGTGTGTGTGTGTGTGTTTGAAGTGGCACGGTGTCCAATAACGCGTGCACATACAAAGTGCAGTGTCAGCTAAGACAGGGAGAGAGAGAACATGGATCTTTATCCTCTCTAATGAGACTTGCTTTTGCTTTACACGCACACACATGTGTGTTATAATAAACAGTACACGCGCGCTGTACACACACACACATAGACACAAAATAAAATACGTTTTATGCACACACACGTGGTCACAGTGTTATAGTACTGTAAATCGTACACACGCACGGATGTTGATTATACCAGTGAGAGACGAGCACTAAGACATAGCGGGGAGACGATTGCCCACAATTCCGCAGCGCAAGAGAGAGAAAAACCATTGGCTCAGTTGTGATCACGTGACGCTCGGCGTCAAAACAAGAAGCACATGCGTGCTATATGATACTCTGTACTCATAATCCAAGACTTGCTCGTTTTCTAAGTCACAATTTATAAAAAAAAATCTTTGATCGTCTTCCGGAACACTCGCAAACCGCGTTACTTGTCTAAAACACTGAATTGTACAATTTTCTATTCTATACAGAATGAAAGCATTATAGCAGCATTACAGATAAATTAAAGAAGTAATTAAATTGACAAATATAAAAAAAAAATGCAAATGACTGTGGAGTTGATAATGCAATGTGTAGCTTGAGCTTTCTTTATGCAGTCACTTTAACAATGAGAACTATGGAACGTTACCTGTGTACAGATGAGGAGTCTCCATTTTTAAACCCAATAGGAAGCTCTATAGACTTTTCACTCTTCATGGAGATGCTGTATTTTAGTGAGTTTGATCTCTTTATCTGGGGTTTACTGTACAACATAATAGACAGGTCTTTAGTGACACAAACTCAATGTAATTTTTCTTAGCAAGTAAAAAAAAGGACTTGTTTGCTTTGACAATGAACAATGACTTGTACAGTTATTATTATTTATTATTATTATTATTATTATTATTATTATTATTATACAGTGCTTAGAACTTACAGTGTTTAAATGACTTGATAATTTTACGAAAGACATGATTTTACAAAAAATAGCATTTTAGTCATAATACGTTACCGCATTTTTGAGGGTGGGGACACATTATCTGTGTCCAGATCAGCTATCTCCATTTGGGAATATTGGTGAACACATAGAGAGCTCATGGATACACTGCCTGAAGAAGTTGATCTCTTCAGCTGGAATGAATTACACTTCTAAAAACACAAAAACAAACATGAAGATAAACATGGAAAGAACCAATGTTTGTCTAGGAAAGATTATATTTCTGCATTGGATTTTAGGTTTTTTTTTAGACAAAGAACCCTTTCAGTGTTGGTGAGTCTTATGAATAAAGAGACCTTGCAACAATGCAAGTAGGTGCTATGCTCTGCCTGCAGTTTTATTTTAAGGGAACTGTAGCTTTGCAGATGGTAAAAATAAATTTGATTAACTTTGTTAATAAGAATAAAATAAATAAATAAATAAGGTTGAAGCTTCTAACAGCCAGTGCTGTAATGTTTGGCAATATAGTGTTCATTTCTTCTTCTTCTTCTTCTTTTTTGACATGACATTGAATGAATAGAGTGCAGCATAGTTGTTTTTATAATGCAATTAGTCTATGCAATTAAACATTGGCATACTGAGAAAAAGAGGTGTGTCAGTTCAGACTAATTATGTAAATTAGTTGCCTAGATCACTTCTAACCTACTACTTCTACTTTCACAATTGGACCCATTCAAGATGTTTGAAAAAGGAGCCAGAAGGATCATTAGCCCAGAGACCAAGTGGGTCGAATCCGTTGCCCAGGTAACTGTCATTCATTTTAGTGTGCTAACCAATCCACATTTTCACAATGACTTTTTTTTGTAAAATTTGATTGGTAGAATTATTTCTGTTCTTCCCAGGTTATTAATGTTTATTGCTTAGATTAGAAAATCAGTTCATTATGTGATCATATGAGAAGTATGATTTTCTTGAAGTATGAAGTATGATCATATGAAAATGAAATACAACTTTTTCCATCAGAAATGTACTGAGTAGATGTAAAAAGTATCACATAGAAAAATACTTAAATAAGTACAGATACTGTACATTAAAAAAGTACTTAAGTTCAGTAGCAAAATGTGTGTGTGTGTGTGTGTGTGTGTGTGTGTGTGTGTGTGTGTGTGTGTGTGTGTGTGTGTGTGTGTGTGTGTGCGTTCATGTAATAACGAGAAGTGAAATGGTGTTTTTGCACTCATCTTATTCCTGGAATATTTTTACAAGTTTTAAGAGAAGTAACTGAACTTCCCACCTCTGTCTATAGCATAGAAAAATTGGTCCTAGAGGTTTTGCATCATTTAAAAACATCCACAATTCAAGAAGAAAACGGCAAATGTAAAGGTGAAATTTGAGTAAAACACACATAATCCAAAGGAGAAGCCATAAATCAAGGCCAGGGTCAAAATACACAATCTATACTAACCAGGAAGAATGCTCAGGATGTGTGTGTGTGTTTGGTGGAGGGGTGTGTGTGTGCGTGCGTGCGTGTTCATGTAAAAAAGGGAAAATCATTACACTGAATGACAGTGCAATTGGTGTGTTATTGCTTTTATTATTAGTAGTAGTAGTAGTAATAGTAGCGGTAGTAGTAGTACATATTAAACTTGCTTTTATTTAGTTGTCTGTGTGAGTCATATCCATATCCTTGTCACCTTATCCATGTAATCCTTAAATGAGATGAGGAGAATCTGAAATAAAAAGGTTTTAATGATTATATCTGGTTTCCGGATAAACCCCTAAATATCCAAACTCTGTCTTCATGTAAGCTTTGGTACCCATAGATATCTTTGAGAGCAGAGACATGTACAGTAGGCTACATGCAAAATGCAAACATTAAATTAGAGTCCAACAAACCATTTGACCAAGAGCTCATGATCTGCACATGATAATGAAAAAATATCAGAAAATAGTCATGAACTTTTCTAGCTTAATTACCTTATTTTTGTTTAAGCTTGTAATGTGAAATAAACATTAATCATTACATTTATGAGAAACTGAAAAAAAAAATCTAGAGTATTTAACACAACAGCAGCTTTACAGTTCCTCTGTCCTACCGCACACAGTTGTAGTTTACACCAACTCAGTAAGATGTAAATATCTGTTTCAGATAAAGAAATCACTCACTTTTACTCAGCAGTCTACGTCGTGTGACATTAATATCACTGTTTCAGCCTGAAGGCTTTTCCACCCAAACAGCAACAAAACACAGTCGAGACTTAAAGACAAACTCTTTCACTTTCAGAAAACTGATTCACTCCGGTCATGTGATTAATCAGCTGATAGTGAACTTTATATTAAAACAAAAATGTGATTATATTCATCTTGCTAAGGGAAAATCCTGGCTTTTTTTTTTTCTTTTTGAACATACAAACCAGTCTACTTTAATTTAAGTAGATTGAATTAATCTCGGCTAAGATTATAAGCTTAAAAAAAAAAAAAGGTAATTATGCTAGAAAAGTCCATGAGTTATTTTTTCATTATCATGTGCAGATCAGGAAAAACATTAATAACATTGCTCTAACTAATAAAAATCTGACATTAAAAACTGTTTGTGAAAAAATAAAAAATAAATAAATAAAGAGAATCTAAGAAAAAACCTTGTTTCTTCCAAAAACAAATGTATATCTTACCTAAAGGTGTGGTTTATGAAGATGCACATATTTTTCTCAGTCTCAAATAGAGGCTCCAACATGTTCGACATCTTTTACAATCACACTAACGCACTATTTATATGCATGTTCAGTAAAATTTTGTTATTAATACAGTAAGATTTCCTAATGAGAAATATGCTCATGCAATCATGATCTTAATTTGATTCTGTCCTAAAGACAGTTAAACTAATTCATGTTCATGGTTCTGCCAAATCTGACATGTTACTGAATTGTTTTAAATCTGAGTTTTTTGTACATCAAACACTCCACACACACATTGGATTTAATCCGAGGTTCAGCACAGGGTTGTGTACAGTACGTGCTTTACAGTCTCTAGATAGAGTGATTTCTTTTTCACACAGATACACATACTCCATTTGTAAGTAATTGAATTCTGTTCGGTATTTAATCTAAAAAAAAAAAAAAATTAGGTGCTGGGTCTTGCATTCTGTCATGTTTTGTGGTGCGAGGCATAAATGCAGGAGGTCCAGGTTTTAACGGAAACGATGTTAATTTTCCCTGACCTTTTGTTTAAATAAACATCGTTTCCGTTAAAACCTGGACCTCCTGCATAATAAAGCAAAACCTGGACCTCCTGCATAATAAAGCAAATGAGCAACTCGGCTCAGGTGAGCGCCCACGTCACCTGACCGAGGTGCCTAACGGGAACTGAAGTTGAACTCAAAAGGAACTACAAACACAAAGTCTCTGGGCGCTAGGCGCCCTCTAGGGGTTACCCCTGACATGTTTCACAAAATGGACTCTTATAAACCCCAACAAAAGGATGGATGATGAATGGATGGAATGAGAAAAAGAAAGAAAGAAACAACAAAATAAAATGCACAATCTTTAAAAAAAAAAACATTGCCGTAGTTTATTAGAAATCCTGAAAAATTGAATCTGATTGACAGGAAAGCTTGATTCTTGAGATGCGGTGCAGATGTAAAGGCTTTAATATAAACCAAAACATAAATAAAAAAAACATCATGATCCAACCAGAGGTACACAAGACAGATTCTAGAAACATAAGCTAACACTAAACATAAGAGATGTGAGACAAAGACACTAGACTCGGCTAAGGGTTCGATGATACTAGTTAACCCAGGATTCCAAACACCTGTGAAAAACTGTGACCTAGAAACAATGAACAACCGTGTAAACATGAAAGTCCCGACACTTTGTGAGACAAAACTGATATTTTATATTAGATTTGTAAGGTATTACTTTGTCATATTTTAAAGAAATGGTAGTCACTAAAATAGAAGTTTCACTAAAATGCTTTACTGAACTCATGAGCAGAACGTCAGATGCTGAATTCAAACAGGATGTTAGCCAAACACAGTAATACTTGGCTGAAACACAATCATCCAGCTTCAATCAACAAACTTGCCCATGTGATAATTAGTTAAATTAAGTCTTTCAATTTTAATTTTGTTCCATTTCGAGTACACAGTGTTGTTGTACTTTTGTCTGTTCCCATTAATTGGTCATCACAATGGACAACCTGATCTGCATACACACAAACGACACTAAGGATCCCATATGTAAATGAAAAGTAACGAGAAGACTTACCCCAAATTTTTACATTTGTAAAATTTACATTTCTCTCAGTGTCATTTTTCTATATCTCTGTCTTTCCACTCCACCCTACCTTTTTTTTTTTTAGATTATGAACAGTCACCTCCTACACCACCTCACTTCTCCGCTCCCTGCACTGACTTCCTGAAGGTGCCCGCATCAAATTCAAAACGCCTACAAAGCTTAAAAATGGCCCAGCACCCCTTTACCTTTCTGGTCTAATCACACCATGGACTTCCCTCCAGCACTGCTCGCCTCATTCTAACATCTCTCAGGGATCGAGGACGACATTCATCCAGACTCTTTTCTGTTCTGGCACCTACTGTAGGTGGTGGAACGAACTTCCTCTAGATGTCCGTACAGCCTTTGACAACCTTTAAACGACGACGTATCTGTTTCTTCAATACTTGGACTATTGAACAGACTGTTGAACTTGGACAGAGGGTCATGTAAGTAAAAAATAAAAATAGAATTTAGTAATGGTCTATTCAGTCCTGAAGCTCCAGAGCTTGTGTCAAGTTTGGAAGGAAGCCATAGCTGAAGCTATGTATAGAGGCTTGTTTCCAGAAAATAACACGACTGAAATATCCCTAGGACACTAAAAAAACTCACCATTATATAACGGGGAACCAACAGGAATTAAAGACAAAAAAAAGACACACATCATAATCGGCCGATAATTGCTTTGGGAAGTTTCATCGGCTGTCTCTATAATGGTCAATACAGAGAAGCCGATCAGATGACGCAAAACTCGCGGGCCAATTTTTTGTGCGCTGCTAAAATGGCTTCACCGGGCTGGCAATTCTACGTGTTGTGTGAAAAAGACAATACATTAGCAAACTGCAACCTGTGTAACTAAGCCAATTCCACGAGGCGGGAAGCAGCCAAAGCATTTTAACACCGGGAACCTCATCAGACATTTGAAGGTTAGTCGTGTAAAGAAACATGAGCAGTTTTCAAAGTTGTTGAGAGCTGAGAGCAGGAGAGTTCAGCAACTCGCACGCCGCCACTCACTCAGCTGTCGGTAATACCCCAATCTCACCTACGCGCTTTCTCTCGGTAGCAGTAAGCACACTTTCACATCATGATTCACCGCGAGTTTTGGCGCTGTGGTTACGTTTCCATCTTTCCGCATGAGAAATTCAACATGTAATTGTTTAATTTTTTAAACGTGTTTTTAAAGATGAAAAATTAAACATGTTTAATTTTTTGGCGGTCCTCGTGGGTGCTGGTGGACCTTGCAGAACTTCCGCCGACACCAATGTATTGTATTGTATGTATCGCCGATGTTTTAAGTTGACGTGTTGCGCAGGTTGTTTGCCAATAAATACAGTTGTCTATTCATGATATTCCTCTTCTTGTATTTGATTTTTTTATTTTGATTTTTTCCCCTTATTTTCCCCCTAATTTAGTCGTGTCCAATTCCTCCCCGTCACTAGGGGGCTCCCACATTAAGGCTACGACTACCACTCAGCCGGGTGCTATATAGTTCTTGTCCAGAACAAGCGTCCACATTTTCAAATTGCTAAAAAAATAAAAATAAAATCGCTTGTATGCTAAGTAATTAAATACATATTAATTAATGGCTGTTAAAATTCATTAATTACTTTTTTTTTTACTTAAAATCATAATTTGCTGAATTTGTGTCCTGAATTTCTGTCAACACCATTAGACATTTCTAAATCAAATCAGGCCATTTTGTGGTCAACCGAAACTCCAAGGACCTCTTTCTGACTCTGTTTGTTTTATAACCTGTTCAAATGCTCAGGTTCTTGTAAGTTTGATCATTTTTAGACATTGATACTGCTGTTGTCACAACTATAACATGTCAACACCAAACTGTATCTCTTAAATTATATTGAATTTGGAATTATTTTTAGTAAAACGAATGAAGTTTAAGCACATAATAGCAAATGATGCAAAAACAAACTGGCTCCCACATACATTGTAGATATTATCTAGCATAATGTGGAATTTTGTCAACACTCTCCGCTGTCCACACCGTCAGGTAAATCATCTGCCGGTGGTACCTTATTATGTGACAGTGTTAACAAATCTATCCAAAGTTGGTTTAATATTACGACTTAAAATACTTTTTACATGTTCTTCAGCAAACATTAGTTTTTGTTAATTTCCTGTTAGTATTAATCTATTATTTTGTTTAAAGTATGATTCATTGCTTTAAAAGGGCACACACACATCCACATGCTCATGCACACACTATAGGAAACGTGGTAATGCCAATAAGCCTAATTGACATGTCTTTGGACTGGGGGAGGAAACCCACCAGGCATGGGGAGAACATGCAAATGCCATGTGCACAAACCCAAGGTGAGAGTCAAACCCAGACCCTGGAGGTGCAAAGTGATGCAATGCTGGCCACAATGTGAACCATGCCACCTAAATCACAATTCAATTGTTTTAAAATTATGAATGCTGGATTTCAAAAGAGCTGTTTAAACATATTGTGGAGATGTGAAAATTGATAAAAAAAAATTTCAATGTTGCGTAAATGTATACAATACAATATTATTTAACCTGTAAAACCTTTGATATCTTTCAAAAGATCTCTTCGGCTAGAGGTTACCTGTGCCCCCTATATATTTATATATATATAAACAGTAAGTTAACAGTAAGTAAGAAACATTAGGACTTCACAATTCTTCACTTTTCCTTTCTGTTCTACTTCTTCACTTAATTTTCAAAGATTCATAGATGGTGACTAAGTGCATAAACATTTTTAAACAACAACATATACACACATACCTGACACACGACTATCAGTGATGAACAGTACAACGCTACACTACAAGCAGCTGTATATCCATATTAATTGTACTGCTTGTGATGTTACAATCTATTTGTTACACAAGATCTTCCCACGAGATGTCAGTACAATGAGCCCTTAAATGAAGCTTCATGAAATAAACCATTTTGGTGAAACTATTGGCTGGGAAGCCTCGACACCTAAATGAGGTTTCATTTCACTATCACTAGAATGTGCCTGTCGTTGTAGACGCTCTGCAGTCTGATTCGCATTGCCGTTGCCTTCTGTTACATTTGCTGAGCAATGCCTATGACACGATCACAGCGGGAAAAATTGCTGAGCTACACCTGTGACACACCCATAGTAGGACACAAAAGTTGATAATTACATATGAATTTCTGTTGTATATAAAGACGCCAACACCATTAGATGTGTGTCAATATCGTCAGTTATCGTCAGAATTTTTGATATTTTTTAACAAATTTGTTCCCACAATAGTGTGTTTCTTAACATTAACGGAGATTTTATTAATAGGATTATTACTTTACTGTTTTAGGTAAAAGGCAAGGATGGATTTTTTTGTCATAACTTGGAGGCAGTCGGTTCTTATCCAATTAAATAGTATTAAAAGGCGCTGCATTAAATTTTGAATTAATTCTACGACAGTTAAAAAATAAATAAAAAAGTTGGCTGTTAGCCAAAAACTGTGTTTTAAAGAAAATGAATAAACATTTTATAAATCTTTTAATGTCTGACGGTGTCTACAAAAATCCTGTAATGCACCGATAAGGTTGTTATTTGAACAAACATGATACAAGTGGGAGGTTGTAGATAACCCATACCTCACTGTTTTGTCAAGAATGACTGCCGTAGAGTCAAAGTCTTGATATCCAACGCATGGTTGCCTTCTTATATTAATTTATATCTTAAAGATACACGCCGTTGCATGTAACATCAGACCACTAGTAGTAGACAAATATGCTCTGATCTGATTTAAAACATATCTATAGTTTATGGACATCTAGCTCACACACCTTCGCTCCCCCGCTATACCTACACACAGTCTTTGGATTGCATTTGTTTCCATTCTAATGACATGCTTCTCTAAATCATTTTCTCTTTTATTCACACACACACACAAATAACAGATTAGAGCTCTTTTACTGGATATGTGGGTGGCTCTTAAGAGCCGTTGTGTTTGCGTGGTTAGCTGTTGAAGAGTTTAACCGTTGGCGCCGAACAGGATGTGCTTCTGGTTGTTCAGAGCGTAAACCACGTCCAGGGCAGTGACGGTCTCTCTCTTAGCCTGCTCTGTGATGGCAACGGCATCGCGGATCACGTTTTCCAGAAACACCTTCAGCACCTCAGGAGTCTCATCACAGGTCTGATCAGAAATGTGTTCCACCCCGGCACGGCGCGCCAGACGGCGAATAGCTGCGTTGGAGAGTCCCAGGGTTTTATTGCGGTGAACCTTGGCGGAACACTTGCCGCCGCTCCTGCCTTGTCCTTTATCGCTTTTTCCTTTTCCTGACATCATGCAGCTGCCGTGAAGTGAATTCAGACAATGAAACAAACATCCCAGCGACCGCATATGTATACGCCTCCAGAGGACCTACTTGAGACCAGACTATGGGGGCAGGCCTAATACCGACGGTCCTGTAATAAAATGCTTTTCCTTACGTGCACGTATGTGAGAATGAAAGAAAGAAAGACAAGGGGTGGACAGTGCAGGGTGGGGAGAGATCTCTGTTCACCGTTGGCTGTATTTGTGGTGTTTGGCTCTTTGAATAATTATTGTACAGTAGGGTTATTAGCAGAAAGTGTGTGCATGTGTGTGTGTGTCATAATTCTAAACTACATCATATGAACACAGTGTAATTAAAAAATAATTTAAAAGATTCTGGTAGCAATGAGTAAATTAAATGTCGCTTCTAGCTGCAATGTTTAATTCAAAACTAGTTTCTAGCAACACAGAGTAGAATCAATAGAGTGAAATAAATAGAATTTTATTTAAAATATTCATACAATCAAAGACCATTAATTATCATTTGTTGATCACTTTTTTAGTTAAATACATAAAATAATGCAAACCATGAATCTTGAGCATTAAATAAAGTACGCTAAAGTGAAATTCCATCTAGGCACCTCTCTAGACCAACTAGGGACAATGAATTATTTCAACTACTGCATTTATTAAACTGAAATATTTCATTTTCTCCTTTCAATATAGTTTGTTCTCCAGCACCTGTCTTTAATATGTTTAAAATACATGGCACATGTTGTTCTAATACTTGTGGCCACCACTGTGTATCTCTCTCTCTCTCTCTTGTGCCTCTGTGTGTGTGTCTGTGTGTGTGTGTGTGTGTGTGTGTGTGTGTGTGTGTGTGTGTGTGTGTGTGTGTGTGTGTGTGTGTGTGTGTGTGTGTGTGTGTGTGTGTGTGTGTGTGTGTGTGTGTGTGTGTGTGTGTGTGTGTGTCTGTGTGTGTGTGTGTGTCTGTGTCTGTGTGTTGTGTGTGTTGTGTGTGTGTGTGTGTGTGTGTGTGTGTGTCTGTGTTGGTGTGTGTTGTGTGTGTGTGTGTGTGTGTGTGTGTGTGTGTGTGTGTGTGTGTGTGTGTGTGTGTGTGTGCGCGCGTGCGTGCGTGTGTGTGTGCGTGTGCGTGTGTGAAACATCAGTCTGGGTCTTATGCTCGTTAACCCAACTAAACTTTGAGTAAATTATTTTTTATTACAAAATGACTACAATATCTGACAGTATATACTGTGTGTAACACACTACTAATTATATACTGTCAGATATTCTAGTCATGTCCACGTGACCCAGGGAAGCGGACCGTCATTTGAAGCCAAGTATCGAAGACGTCCACTTCCCTGGGTCACGTGACTGTTGGATGGAGTCCGTTCTGGCTCGATTGTTTTTCCTGTATTGAATTTCCCAGCTTGAATTTCAGAATATTTAATTAAATAAGGAGAGTTTATCTATCTACACTACAATCAAGATTTGTAGTGGTGCAGGTAAAATCACGACACACAAATGAAAGATCTTTGAAATTACAGGTCTCTAATGTTTTAAATGGTAAAAAAAAAAAAAAAAAAAAAAAACACTGTATAATGTTCTAATGGTAAATCCTCTGCTGTGGTTTTACTCTCTATTGCACCATTAATGTTTAGGGAGGCAACAAAAAATTTCTCCATGATAAACCAAAAAATATTACAAAACAATACAAAATCAATTACCCATACAGGAAAAAGGTCTAACATCGAGTTGAGCATCACACAATTTTTTCGATCATCCGTAAATTAATTTTTTTGTAAAATACCTTACACTCATTTGTTGTCTTATTGCCTCTAGCTGACAAGTGAAATATAAAAGTGTTACATTACGCAGCATCATCTTATTAAGTCATTTTGACACAAACTTGAGCTGCTATTTTAGTATACAAAACCAGTACATAGACAAAATATCCCAAAACATGTTTATTTTAAGGACGATGTGGAATTTATTGCCTTTGCATGTAACATCAGACCACTAGACGTGGACATACAGTACACAGACTTAATGATATTAAAGGAATAAATAGTAGAAGATTTATTATTTTTCATGCAAATCATATCTAATTTTTTTTTTCCTAGTTTATGTCTTATTTCCTGTTCAATTTGCAGATGAGGGCAATGGAGAAACTTAACCTGTCAAATTGTATAGTTACAACTAATATAGTTTACAATTATTATATTATTATTATTATTATTATTATTATATAAATCATTATTGTTGTTGTTGTTGTTGTTGTTGTTAACAACAACAACAATAATAATAATGATTTATAATAATAATAACAACAACAACAACAACAACAACAATAATAATAATAATAATAATAATAATATTAGTAGTAGTATTATTGATGCAGTGGTATTGCAAGTTTTATACATCTTTTTCATCTTTAAAACAACATTTTTTATTAATTCTACTATGTGCTACTAGAAATTAGTTCAGAATGAATCATAACAGCTAGAAGCTAAGTTTAATTTACTTATTACTATAGGAATCTTTCATTTACACTGAGTACATATGAGCTAGTTCAGAATTATGACCCACACACACACACACACACACACACACACACACACACTATCCGACAATAACCTGAACTACCGAACAATACTTCTTCACAGGGCATATAAACATATGCAGGAAAGTACCGTGAATACAGGCAGGGTGAACAGAGCCCCCCACTTCCATTTCCTCTCTTGCTTTCTTTTCTCTCACACGTACAGTACATGACAGGAAATCACTCTTTCACAGAAATATATGGGTGGCTCTTAAAAGAAATGTTGGGATGATTAATGCAGCGGTTACGTTGAGTCATATATACACAGTATGAACATGGTTAAAGAAAACAACTAGGCCTGCTATGCTCTCCCAAAGGCTCTCATTGTTGATATGGTCATTCAGAACCATGTCATCTAACTGCATGATGATGCAGAGAGAAGTTGATTAAAATGTGAACTTTAAAGAAATTAGAGTGTCAGTTTGTTTTCTACCACTGACTCTTCAGCATGCTTTAAGCACAACTCAGAAAGGGAGTGGTGCTCAATGTGGTAAACGGCTCTTAACAGCAGAACAGGACTATGACATGTTTACAGCAACTGCAAGACCACATCGTGACTGACATTACAACATTTAGTACTATGAAGAGGGTTTAGCCATCTACACTTGCGATCAAGATTTGGACTGGTGCAGTTACAGATCTTTAGAATTACAGGTCTCTAATGTTTTGCACAGCTTGTCATCTACCTTTTATCATTTATCTGCCATATTTTTATATAAATATGCCACCCACTCATATGACTATCGTCTCAGTCATCGTCTATACTGTACCGCTTTATCCTGTATTCAGGGTCGCTGGGGGCCTGGAGCCTACCCCAAGAGACCCAGGGCGTGAGGCGGGGTACACCCTGGACAGGGTGCCAATCCATCGTAGGGCCCACACATACACACTCATACACTCATTCATTCACACAATTTGGGAACTAACTTAATCTGCATATTTTTGGACTGTGGGAGGAAACCGGAGTACCCAGAGGACACACCAAGCACAGGGAGAGCATGCACAGAGACAGGAATCGGACCCGGACCTTGGAGGTGCAAGGCGACAGTGCTAACCACACATTTCTGTTGTCTGTTTTTATCACTTCAAAAACCACTGCTAACTTTTTTCTCTACCTTGCATCATTAATGCATACATACGTATGTTCACATGGACATGTTCTCCCCAACTTACGAACATCCGAAGCTTACTGCTTCTGATTGTTTTTTAAAAATACCCAGCAAGGTGTGGACATGGACTTTGTGTGTGCGTGCGCTTGCGCGCATGCCAAAGTCGTCCTACACAATAACCCCGCCCCCTCTCCTGTCTCTGCTTCATACAAACAGCCTGATTCTTTTCAAAGGTAAAGTGCGAGGTAATTGGTTTCATTTTAAGTTTAAATTTTCTATTAATCATTTTTATTTCGGAGTTTTCATTATTTCATTATGGGGACATTCGCTCTGGAACCAAATGGCGTCCGGGATTCCCCTAGTCAAGATTTAAAGGCACAGAGGCTACTGTACTGTACATTTCACTGTGAGATTCATTTCCCTAGGCGCGGTTACGGTTTTTGGCCATCCGTTGTATTGTATATTTGAGCCAAAGGTGTTTGTAAGTAGGGGACTGTCTGTATACAAACCAATACAAAATCAATTACCCATACAGATAAAAGGTCTAATGCGTTTCACTTTTCACTCCTTGCTTGTCTTATTGCCTCCAGCTAAACAGTTTGTCATTGTCCAAGGATTCAAAGTGCCTTTTCATGTCATATTATCTTCCAGGTCTTTTAATTGGTATTGTGATCAGTCACTGATGTTGCAGCATTTTGATTGGATTGGTAATTTCATAACACTCACCCCTTCAATGTGTGTTTCTTTAGGGTGTGAAGTCAGAATTTCTTTGATCTTACGAATCCCTATGACGAAGATTTTCTCAGTACATAATGTGTTCACACAGACACTCATGTACAAGTCTTTCCGCATCCAAAACATTTTATTGTTTCAGTAGAAACATAAATGACATGATTGAAACTATTTATTGTGAAAGTTAGGATGCACATGGAGGACATTATATGCTTTTATCTGATAACTGAACCTACATGTGCAGTGACAATAAAACTTTGCCTCAAAACTACATTAGATTAGATATTCAGTGCTGGTACTGTATGTTCGTATTATACCTCGTGGTGCTGCTGTACGCTTGACTTGAATGTGTCTGTGCTTCTAAACGCTAATTTTGAAGCACTCAATGCTGCTAGGAGCTTATTTGGAAGCACTTTGTGGTGCTATACACTTGATTTGGATGCCTCTGTGCTGCTAAAAGCTACTTTTGAAGCTCTCACAGGTGCTACTGGATCTGTATGACTTGAATGTGTCTGTGAGGCTAAAGGTGTTTTTTTTTTTTTTTTTTAAACTAGAAAAAAGTGAACTGGTTTGGAGTTAATCATTGCAGCTATTAAACCACTTCACTTTAGATTTGTAGTAAATCAATTAATGTAAGCTAAATATGTGCAGCTCTGACAATGCATCAATAAGCGTTGGTTCTCCCTGAAAGTAAAGAGGTCAGTGTGAAACAGGAGACAACACCGTTTAGCTTTGCCCAAAGTCTTTCTGTTCTTCGATCATGCATGCTATAATGATGAAGATTCTCTCATTCAGCCCTCTTTTTCTTCAACATCTTTTTAAAAATTTTTTTTTATTCTTCTTATATCTGCATGAAGCTAAATGATTTTTGGAAGAAAAACAAACATTCTTTGTTATAAAAGTTTTGGCTGTGTTTTCATTTCTAAGAACGGTCAGGTCTGTGAAAAGGACGTCTCTGCCAGAAAATATGAATATTTTACTCCCATACATTTGGAAAGGTAAGTAAAACATTTAGATGTAGTGTCCATAAATCACAGCTTGTTCCATATGGGTTCATATTCCAATGCACACCACATCAGATAGAGGAGGCATTGTTGTGCCATGTGCATATAGTGAACAGCTGACAAATGAACTTGTTGATGAGGGACTGCTGTTAGAATTATTAGGATGCGTTTTGAAGTTTTTAAAACTGTTCTTTTTTTTGTTTGTTTGTTTGTTGTTGTTGCTCAGATTCATTCAGATCCTGCAAAAAATAATAGGACGGTGCTTCACAGTACAGATAGATAAGGTGCCAAGACATAAGCTGAGAGGAAATCAAGACGATTAATGTTATGTTCTTAAATGGCCAGTCACCCGACTTCAACCCAAATTAAGCCTGCTTTTTGCTTATTGGAGACAAAAGTGAAGGCAGAAAGACACACAACCAAGCAGCAATAGCAGGCGGCTACAGAAAAGGACTGGCAAAGTAGCTCAACGGAGAAAACTCAGCGTTTGGTCATTTCCATAAGTTTCACACTTCAGGCAGTCATTAACTGCACATTTTTTTTTTTATTGAATATTAATATTATTTTATACATTCTTCAGCAGTTAATGCAATATTTTGTTAAAACCCTTGAATTAACAATGAAAATCTATACTTCAATCACATCTTGTTTTCTTTAATTAAAATCCATTTTGGTAGAAGTAAATACAAACATTACTGTCCAACGATGTATGGACCTTTGTGCAATTGTAGTCATTTATCTAGTAATAATATACTATAATATATACAGTTGGGGGAAAAAAAGAAAGAAAAAAAAAAGAAAGGAATATTACAATACCAAAGAGATACTAATAGCATAAACACATCTTATGTCTCATAAACAATAAAAAAAAATAATAATAAATAAATATATATATATATATGTAATATGTTTTATAACTGATGCAATGAGTAGCCCCTCCTTTCTTAATCAACCATGTCAGAAGACATATCATGTGGACGTATCAGACGTAAGATGTTGTTGCTGTTTCAGAAGCTTCAAATTTCTGGTCTGCATCAAGCAAACAACATAACTAAGAATATTGCTGAATATAGTACAACTGGATCAAAACCTGTAACCTGGAAGGATAGTGATGAACCAGTATCTTCGGGAAAGGAATGTGGTTGGAAAAGCATCCTGAATGCTGTGAAATGTGGGATGTGCTGGAGAAGGCTTTATGCTGTGGTCTGACTCTCCCTTCATCTTTACAACAAAAGGTGGTCCAGTGTAGTGTGCGAGTGTGCACATTTGTTTTTTGGCTGGGCAGTGCATGTTATATAGCAGTTAGCTCTAGTTCACCTCAAGATTTATTTAATGTACGAGCGCTGGCCCATTAGCTGTGATTATCACCTCACTTTTCTGTTATTACATAGAATTAGACATTCTAATTGCACTTAATTACAGGGTGTCACTGTGTTTTATCCAGAAAAAAAAAAAAAAAATCTTCTTTTGGGAAAGATGATCATCACACCCTAAATATGAAGAAAAAAATACATCAGAATTAATAACCACAAAGTGGACCAAGGCACTTCATGATCAACAGAATGTAATTATTTCTCCAGTTAATCTCGTTTTTAAAATTAAATATTCAAGATTTATACATCCTCAGTAACATCTGTGTTACAACATAGAACAAATGGAAACTTCCACAAGATCTAACAGGAAAATGAGCATTGACATATATATATATATATATATATATATATATATATATATATATATAATATATATATATATATATATATATACACACACTTTTTTTTATTAACACACCACACACACACACACACAATATTATATATATATTATATATATATATATATAGTGTGTGTGTGTTAATAAAAGAAAGTTTCTGACTAAATAGATAATACTGAAATTTTATAAACCTGGTTCTCTCTCTAACGTGGTAATCTCATATTTATTGGAAATGAAGAAAAATCGAACTAATGATTTTGACGTTAAATTTATTGTAATTATTTTTTTTTAAATATATTTTTCAATGATTTATATAAAAGTTCATCATTCACCTCATTGTATGTATTTTTTTCTTAAGAACAGACAGCTTCTTCTTTCCTGAGTCTCCAATTTTATTAAAAAGCAGATCCAATTCTTTCAGGTGTGAGCATTTTGAGCTTAGGGCTGAAGTCAGAGCAGCACAGCCTTCATCTGACACACCACACCCACGCAACCTGTCGGGGGGAGACAATGACACAATCGGAGCACTTTTCATATAGTAGTAGATACTGTAGTTCGTTTTATTGTGAAATGAGTAACACACACTAGATATTCAGGAGTAAATTTCCCCACATAAATCCCCCCGGTGTTGACATATACAGAATCTTTTTTGTTTTTGAGAGGATCAAACTGTAAATATACTGTAAAAAACAACAAAAAAAATACTGTATTAAATAGGTACACAAGAAAACCATACTACAATGCACTTGAACCAATATTCATGAGCAGCATCCTTCAATAGTAAATAAAAGAAACATAAACTCTATTAATTAAGAATTGTAAATTTTTTCCCTTAAATTATATAGAATTGTATGAACTGTACATACATGCTTGACACTGTGAATATTAATGTGTACTTTTTGATATTATATGTCTTCCAAATACAAGAGTAATTATTATTATTATTATTGTTATTATTATTATTATTATAATTATTATTTTGGACACACCCATTAGGGTTTTCTAAGGAAAATCTTCTGGACGCAACACTTCAATTGTATCCAGGTTTGGGACCAGCAGTGACTTTCTGGATGAATGCTGGGATAATCCCACTGTGCTAATAGGGCATGTAACTGTCTTAATAGGGTGAATTAGTTTATCACTTATTCTCAATGCAGGTGGCACTAGAGTACAAAAGCACCATGTTCACAAGCCCATTAAACTACATTACATCTTCAGCATTACTATCAAGGCATTGTGACCACCTGACCCACAACCATGCATTCAAGTCAGCATGTAGGCAAAGTGACTCATCAGCAGCTCTGATTGTCTTGAAGCGAAAAACACTTAACTCAATTTGGTTTCTGCAAAACTGATCAGCTTTTCTTTTTTTTTTTTATTACAATAGTGTCTAAGGCAGGGGTGGGCAATTATTTTCCCCCAGGGGCCAAATGAGAAGCAGAAAGTATTGTAGAGGGCCGGGTGCTTCGTCTCGTAACACAAACTAAACACGCGGGTGAATAAATATTTAGTAGTCCAATATTTTCCTGAAACCACAGCCTTCAGCGTCGACCTTTCTTTTTTAGGCATGTGCAAACATTTTGAAGGGATACCATTACAATGACTTGTTGCTAATCACAAACGATGCACGCACACTGTAAACAGGTTACAAAAATAAAAGCACTGCTGTTTTAGTCCATGCATTATGCAAAATTTTGAAAGTAGGTTTTTTCTTTTCTTAATTCCAAGCGACCTTTCGCAGGCCGGTCAGAGCCGTATTTGGCCCTCGGGCCTTAAAATGCCCGGGTCTAGTGTAAGGAGTACAAACCAAACATTATCATGGTGTATTCAAAATAATAACTCAGGAAAAAAAAAATTATTCCAATTAAACACAGCCAAAGATGCTCAATAACACTTTGTAACCAATTACAAGGCGAGAACTAAAGATTACACAATGACATTAAGAGAATTAATGAACATTATATATTAGAAACAACCGTTTATTAGTAGTTCATTTATACTTTCATTCTTGCAGTCATAATTTTAAACATTCAGCAAAAAACATGTATAAGTAACACATTGTAATGTAAGCAAGAATAAGTGTGTGCTGCCCCATGAGGCAGAGGCTGTGTTTGTCTTTTTATACCTGCTTATTATTATAACTTGCTGTAATTTTTGTCTTGGTCTCTGAGAGGTTTAGAAAACAGGTCATGGTTTAGCTGTTGTTTTCTCTCGTTTACCTTTCTACCTTCTACAAACTTGACATTTCTAAATGATAATTATGTTAGCGCAATGCTACTCGCTAGTGAAAATGCATTTCGTTCATATTTTCCGTTTTAAGAATTTTATTTTAAGTAATTTCAATACACAGTTTTGTGTTTCAGTTTTATAGCATATTCCTTCAGTAAAGCCACTAATCTGAGAGACTTGCTTGCTTATTTATTGAAAGAAATGCTAGGATGTGATCTGCCTACTCCACAATCTAGCAAGGACAGATTAAAAGTGCATTAATACAATACACCCAGTGCTAACCACTTTATAGTATACCGGAACTACAGGACAGTACAATTAGCATTTTACTGCTTGCTTTCAATGATAATTTTAAAAATAGACAAAAAATTAAAAACAAAGTTCATATTCGTTCACCCTTTTGTTTACAACATGCATTGTAACTCGTATTATGTGCGGATTTTGCTCAACCTCTCTTTCTTCAAATGACCGGACTGGCAAATTATCTAGCCAGTGTTAAAGTATTTTTAGGTCTTCGTTTAAGTGTATTGGCTGTTCTTACAATAAACAGGATTTCATGAAGCCATTGAGCATTGGGTAGCACTCACTTGTGACGCACACATGTTAGAAACTCATTCTTGGATTTATTTTACTCTACACAATGTAAACTCTAAAGTACATAGATCATATTGCATTATATTATTAAATAATGAAAATCATAATGCAAGATATGATGTACAGTATGAGGACCCCAACATCCTTAGAGATCCTTAATGGGTTAATGTAATAAAATATTAACTTACCACAGTGTCTCCAGTCTACATTGAGGAATCCCCAGTACAGAAGAGAGATATTTTACTCCCGAGTCTCCTAGTTTATTATAGGAAAGATCCAGGTCTTTCAAATGTGAGGGATTTGATCTCAGAGCTGAAGTCAGAGCAGCACAGCCTTCATCTGAGACACCACAATTCCACAAACTGTAAAGAGACACAATGACACACACACACAGCATCAAGGGATTTGTCTCCTGGTTTAAGACTTTAAAGATTATATGATTGTAAAATAATTGTATTATTCCAAATTACATGAGGCTTTTTATTCTGTATATAAATAAACCCTCTTAGGTTATTATTTTAGTGTTATAGAGTGAGGGCATGGCAGTGTGTAGGCCCAGACATATGTTATCAACGACGACCAAAAAAAAAAAAATAACTAAAGAAATATAAGAAAATAATCATGATAATGAAAGATGAAATGGAAATAGTGCTATGAACCTATTGAGCTTAAATAATGTAACTAATCATTCACAAGGCTGGACAGTGGCACCAGCACAAGTTCTTTGAAGCGAGGGAATGGAGTAAGCATCATATAATTGAGGACAAATCTGACATTTTCAAACCTGACACCCTTTCAGCTGGGGTGTAGCTCAGACGACATCAAGGAAGCTGAATCTACTGCAGGTATAACATTAGGGAACCTCATGGGGGAACCAGCATGATGCTCTTAAAACTGGAGTGCACTACAGGCAGAACATTCTCAATGCCAGGTGGTGAAAAAAAGCACACTGTTCTTAAAAGCAGTACAGTATAGCCTTGGTTCCTAAAGTCAGGGCATAATTCAACTAGCGCATGGCATGATTCAGGTGGACTAGAACAGGGCTCAGGTAAAGTGAGCCTGGTGGCAACAAAAGAAAGGTGTTTGTTCGACAGCACTCATTGAATTTAACCAACACACAGTACAATAGGAAGAATCCAAGGTTACATACTGTAAGTACAAGTAACTGGAATGTTTAGCCACTTTGCCACGGCTTGGAAGAAGACCCTCAGCTGAGAGCAAACTGGTTTGGATGGTGAGAATCACTCAGTAACCATGAAGGCACAGTCCTGCCATGAACTGGAAGCATGACATAGGATCGCTGTCTACCATCAAGTGAGTTGCATTGTAGACTGAGGACCAAAAGGATGCTACCAAAGAAAGACAACACTTTCGACACACCAAAATCAACCTCTTAAACCTCTTTAGCAGGACTAAAGGTTGCGGCTGACCACATGGACAAAGAACAATCCTTCTTGAAGAACTTCTGGTTAGAGGTATGTTTGGAGGAGTGTTCAACGTCAACGTCAAGAAAGCTGTAGGTGCTGTTACGCATGATGGTGGTAGCATCATGCTTTGGAGCTGTTTTGCCAGTTGGGCTGACGCATTGTGCAAAGTGGATGGATTAATGAATAATGAGGACTACCTGATAGCCTCAACCCTATCAATAATGTGGGGACTGCTTACAAGTTGGATCTGTATCAGGAAACAAACACAGTTAGATGAAAATCACCAATTATGCCAAAGAAGAGTGGTCAAATATCCAACCAGGATACCATAGGCATCTGTTAAAGGTGGAACTTGGACATTTATTAGGTCATAAAATCAATTATGACAGTAGTTCATAACCTGAGTCTACAATGACTGACCATGTCGAGGGGTAAATGGTACATTTATTGTACATTATGAACACTATTGGAGAAATCATACTTGATTTTAAACCAAATGAAGCACCTACAGGTAAGTTAATGTCTATACATAAAGCATTTCTCTCCCTACCATGTAATTTAGGTGTGTTCAAAGAGTAGGTCTGTGTGTCTGTGTGTGTGTGTGTGTGTGTGTGTGTGTGTGTGCGCGGTGTGTGTGTGTGTGCGCGGTGTGTGTGCGCGGTGTGTGTGCGCGGTGTGTGTGCGCGGTGTGTGTGCGCGGTGTGTGTGCGCGGTGTGTGTGCGCGGTGTGTGTGTGTGTGTGTGTGTGTGTGTGTGGTGTGTGTGTGGTGTGTGTGTGGTGTGTGTGTGGTGTGTGTGTGGTGTGTGTGCGGGTGTGTGTGGGTGTGTGTGGGTGTGTGTGCGTGTGTGTGTGGGTGTTCAATTTAAATATAAATCTGAACTAAATACTCTGTGAAGCAAAATTCTTTTTTGCTAAAGTCTCAATATTAGGAAATATAGCGTAGCTTACTGAGGAGCAGGTCATGTGACTCTCAAAGAGATGATCTTACCTCAGTGTCTCCAGTTTACAGTGAGGATTCTCCAGTACAGCAGAGAGACACTTCACTCCTGAGTCTCCTACATTATTAAAGGAAAGATTCAGCTCCCTCAGATGTGAGGGGTTCGATCCCAGAGCTGAAGTCAGAGCAGCACAGCCTTCATCTGAGACGCCACACTCACGCAACCTGTAGAGACACAATGACACACTCTTCAGATTCTTTTATCTTGCCCTCAGTTTAAAGGTAATGTGTATGAGAGAGAAAGACTAATAGACTCATATTGCACAACACAGGGTGAAATAAATGTGTTCCTCCACGGTCTATGTTTTCCATGTGTAAAATATGAACATTTTGAATCATGGTGAAAAAACTAAAAGCACTAAAAGTTAATATAACAATATAAAGCATGGACATTCATTTTGAGGAGTTACATTTGAGTTTGAATGAACATTCCTGTCTTCTCTAAATTCAATTCAATTCAATTCAATTCGATTTTATTTATATAGCGCTTTTAACAATTGACATTGTCGCAAAGCAGCTTTACACAATAAAAAGAAGTAAGTTTGTACGCAATGTGTATGAATCAAAATTATAAGATTGTCCCTGATGAGCAAGCCGAGGGCGACGGTGGCAAGGAAAAACTCAGAGAATGAGCTTACCAGGTGTAAGTTTTATATATTATTTTCAGCCTATTCAGGTTTGCCACTTTTCCCAATCAATAATGACACAACACAAACAAAACAGGGCAACCTTTTAACATTTTTTGCGACTCATCCTCAATCTTGATGAATAAGGGTTTCATGGTTACATAAGCAGAGACCAAAACGTCTGTTATGCCATTTCCAGTTCTATCAGTTCGAACACAACATTTTGTTTTGAACGAGTGTTTTTTTATATTTATATGTATTTATTTTAGTGGGTCTGTTAACTTAAGAAACAGCCAGAATTGACCTCTGCTCTCTTAGACGTTCATGAAATCGATGAGTTACAACCATTCTATGTTATGTGAAGTGTTTTTATAGCGAATTAGGTAAGAATGGCATTGTTTTGCCCCATGCACTCGTCAACCAACTGCAGTTCTGTTCTTCAGCTCTCACGGTTAAATCAGATGAGTGTTCCAGCGTTAATATAAACTGCAAATGACTTCACCTTGTTATGAGATATCAGGCTGACATGTCTCACCCAGAGGTCCAGACTGGTTGAGCAAAGCAGGGACCCCTAATGGCTGAATTATTTATTAGTGTATTGCCCCAATGCTGGACATCGCCATCTTTGATTTATAAAGCTAAATAACATACAATCATCAGCTCTGCTAAAAAATATATATATATATATATAAATAAATAAAAATGATACACTCATGTACAAGAGTTGGCAGGGGCATTTTCAAGGGACAGCAAAAGTGTTCGGATCTGAAGTACTGTAAGAGAGTATTGTTTAAACTTTTTTTTATAAAAATGAGAAAGGAAAAAGTTCCAAGACTCGTACAGAATTACATTTCTTAGCTAAATATCTAAGATATTTGATTTATAATGAGCTAGCTGTTGCCAGTTTTACATGGTATTTTCAGTCTATGGAAATTTAATTTGCACATTATTTATATTTTCCAATCCATAATAGAAACAAAATGAAGAAAATAAGGTTGTGTTTCCATTAACATTTTCATGTTGTTCTTACTGACTAGATTAGACCATAAGAAACGCTATAATACTGTATATACTTTTAATTTATCAGTTATTCTGGTGAGAAATTAGCATCACTTGACTGGGACTAATCACATGACTAATCTGTTTCTTCCACACGTTATACTGTCGCAGGCAATCTCAGATAAAATAACAGCACTGTATACACCTGCTGAATTTCAGCGAGATGGTTACCTCAGTGTTTTTACTTTGCAGTGAGGATTCTTCAGTCCGGCAAAAAGATTCTTCACTTCCAGGTCCCCTATTTTATTCTCATCTAGTTCCAGTCTTTGCACAGTCAGATGCAGTTCTTTTAGATTGGAGGTATCTGAGCTGAGTGCTGAGACCAGGGCGGACCAACTTTTCACTTCATGAAAATTGCATGTAATACTGAAAAAAATAAAAAATAAAATAATAATAATCAATTGATAATAATAAGCTAACACTAGTGCAAAAATGTTCTCAAAGGTATTATTGTGCATTCTCATTTTCATAAATGCTAAAACTATAAATGCTGCAGTTAAATAATATTCTCAAAGAGACACTATATATAGTAGTACACAGTATAGACAGTGTATATCATTAACATTTGGCCAAAGATTTCTATTATTAGAATGCTGCAAGAAACTAAAGTAAGTAACTTGCATGGGCAGCATGCATGTGCATGATTTAATAAAATTTCTCAAACCTGTCCATTTTATTAATTCCACTGTATGTTACATGGATACATTTGTTGGCTAACTACAGCTACTGTAACTACCTAGTATTTAGAGTAGAGTTGACACCTTGCCTGTATAATATGAGCTCCCACAGAGAGCATCGTAGAATGCAAAGTAGAATACTGTGTCCTGTATTTAGTTAGTACAGGAAATTTCTTTCATGTTATTGTATGCATCAAAATGATAGAGTAGCATTTTCAAAGACTCCATCCTGTATAATTTTATATATATTTGTTAGAGTGTTTTCAGTTTCTCTCTTTCGAACATTGTAACAATAGAACAGTTATATTCAGATTTACTTACATTGCTTTTCTGGATGCTGCAATCACAGGCATCAGCTTCAGAAGGAGAGATTCTGTTATCTTATCATCACTGACATACTTATTCAGGTCAAATTCATCCAGCTCCTGTGCTGATGTCAGTAACACAAACACCAGAGCAGACCACTGTGAAGAAGAGAGTTCACTTTGTTTTCCAGATTTCAGGTAGCGTTGGATTTCCTTCACTAGAGAATCATCATCCAGTTCAGTTAGACAGTGGAACAGATTGATGGATTTCTCTATAGGAAGATCTTCATTGATCTTTTTCTTAATGTACTGAACTGTTTCCTCTGTGCTCTGGGAGATCATTCCTGTCTGTGTTACTAAGGCCTGTAAGAGATTCTCATGTAAGAGAGACTCCAGTGACAGACTCAGCAGAAAGCGTAGAAAAAGATCCAGATGTCCAGTCTGAATTCTTAAGGCCTGATCTACAGCACTTTTGTGTACATCTGAGATTGTAATTTCTTTCATCTCACGTTCAGCGAACAAATCCCATTCAAGAACGTTTCTCTTTTCCATCTGGAACATCAGGTGCACATACAGAGCTGCGAGGTGTTCGTGAACACTCAGATGAACAAAGCAGTACACTTTACTCTGGTGAAGCCCAACCTCCTCTCTGAAGATCTGCGTACACACACCTGAGTACACTGCTGCTTCTCCCACATCAATGCCACACTCTCTCAGGTCTTCCTCATAGAAGATCAGGTTCCCTTTCTTCAGCTGCTCAAAAGCCAGTTGACCCAGTTTAAGAAGCATTTCTTCATCACTCTCCTGCTTCTTTGAGTACTTTTCTCTTATGATGTGTATCTGAATGATGAGGAAGTGTGTGTACATTTGGGTCAGAGTCTTGGGGATCTCTCCACTCTCTGCTTCACCCAACATTCTCTCTAGAACAGCGGCTGAAATCCAGCAGAAGACTGGGATGTGACACATGATGTAGAGGCTTCTTAATGACTTCAGGTGTGTGATGATGTTATTGGCCAGGCTCTGATCACTGATCCTCTTCCTGAAGTACTCCTCCTTCTGTGGGTCATTGAACCCTCGTACCTCTGTGACTCGATGGACACACTCAGAGGGGATTTGATCAGCTGCTGCAGGTCGGGAGGTGATCCAGATGAGAGCAGAGGGAAGCAGATTCCCTTTGATCAGGTTTATCAGCAGCACAGGCACTGATGCAGATTCAGTTACATCACACACTCTCACTGTGTTCTGGAAATCTAGAGGAAAACGACACTCGTCCAATCCGTCAAAAATGAACAGAACCTTTTCCCAAATGGACATTTCTGTTTCTTTAGTTTCTTTGAAAAAGACATGAAGGAGCTCCATCAGACTCAGTTTCTGGTCCTTCATCAAATTCAGCTCTCTGAAAGGAAGTGGAAATATGAGGTGGACGTCCTGATTTGCTTTCCCTTCAGCCCAGTCCACAATGAACTTCTGCACAGAGACTGTTTTTCCGATGCCAGCGACTCCCTTTGTCAGCACAGTTCTGATGGGTTCGTCTTGTTCAGATAAGGGCTTAAAGATGTCATTGCATTTGATTGGTGTTTCCTCTGTTGTTCTCCTGGATGCTGCCTCAATCTGTCTCACTTCATGTTCTTTATTGACGTCTCCACTGTCTCCCTCTGTGATGTAGAGCTCTGTGTAGATCTCATTCAGGAGTGTTTTGTTTCCCAGGTTTATTAGTGCTCCATTCAAAAACTGAAACTTCTTCAGATTTAATTTAAACTTTTTTTGGAATTGATTTACAGCAGCAGATTCTGGATCCTGCCTGTGAGATGGTGAAGTAAGAAGATGTGGTGAGACATGGGGTCCAGTTATTAGGCTTGATTATGTCCAAGTTACTGACCAGTTACCACAGTTATTTAATGATATGCTCACTATTTGTTATGTATGAATGGTAATGGCTGTTTAAAACCTCCAGGAGAAAAGTGTGGTCATGTGTGTTACCTATGAGATTCCAATGAAGGCTAAGGCCCCCATTCCCTAAGCTGAATTTGCTCCTGGATCTAGATCAGTGTAATTTCGTTACGACCACTGGTAACCTTAAAGCTTCTTTTAAGCTTCGTATGAATTCTGACACGGTCATGAGCATGGATTTGCAACATGTTCAAATTGTTAATATCTTGGTATTGATTCATAAGCACCGTTATCGAGTCTAATGATTTTTTTTTTTCTCATTGAGTTATGTTTTTAATCTATTGATGGAGTCATTACAGGTTTTTATCACCTCCTTACCAGTTTGGCAGCATTCGGCAGCCAAAAATCCTTCTATTAAATGTAGGTTGAATTGATGACAAAATTCACAAAGTGATATTTTAAGGAAAAACGGTCATGATTAAACACGACAGAAAGATATATTTAATGTTAAAGTCCGATGCACAACAGAAATGTTTGATAATTCCTGTTAATTTCATAAAAAGTCTGATGACAAATTTACCACATCATTTTTATTCCTAAAATACTGTATGTATGGCAGAGTGGACAACCTTTCAGAACAGCTTGCAATGAGATTTTGAAAACAAGGGCATGGTTCTGCGCGCACATGCAGGTGCCGCCCCCAGCGCGCATACACTATACACCTTACCCCGCATGGCTCAGGTTCTGTATACTCTATTAGGATAGAGAAAAGTTGCAATATCTGCATTGAGTTTAATCGTATACAAAAACGTGGATCACTATTTATATTCACGGCATTTAACATTTTGTGGCGAACACATTTGAATAAGAGAGAATCCTACAAAACACACTCAACATTATGTGTATGATAGCTCCAGCATACACTCATACTGCCAAAGCTCAGAATCAAGTCACAAAATAACAACAAAAAACAGATTTTATATATATGCATTTAACTGTGCAAACATAAAGTGACACTTAGAATGAAAACTGCTCAAGAAGAAAAACAAAACGCAAAGATTAGCCTTTGAGTGTCTTATGAATATTAAAAGTGCTACATGATTAAACTCAATGCAAATATGTTAATTTCACTGTAAATACTGACCTATATTTCACTTCTTGGATAATACTGTCTCGCTGCTCACACTGTCACAAAATGTGCCATTTTCATGTCCTTACCAATTTGTTTCAATTATTAACCGCTCGATGTGGGGTTGCTATGCTTGAAAAAAATAGTCGCCCATTCCACTGATCCAAATTAGCTACCGAGCTCTCCTGACATCTCCTGATTTAAAATTGGCCCTGAAGTCCTTGTGGTTGCTACCAGTTTAGTTAACTTTCCAAGCCTGGTGACCCCACATCGAGAAGTTCATAAGTGAAACTAATTTGTAAGTGCATGAATACGACTCTACAGCGCTTTTTTACATGAGCAATACGAGCAGTAATATTATCGACATAATATTATCGAGCATTTCAATAGCCGAAGGTTAAGGAATTTTCCGATGTTAGACTGAGCACTAAATAAATGATAATGAAAATCTACCGTCACTACCGGCATAAAGCAAAATTGAAATGAGGCTACTGAATATTATGAACAATACGGCGGTGTTAACACGACAGTATGTACACTGTATGTTAACGACCTCATATCACTCCTATGCTATGTTTTTTTTGTTGTTGTTGTTTTGTCGTGATCCGAGTATGTTATGACTGAAATAAAGCTGCTCACATCGGTGTGCACTTTCTCTTTGCAAAAGGCAGCATTTATTTAGCAAGGATATATTTGTGTTGTGTTGTTTTTTCTGGGGTACGAATTTTGATTTTACATTTTGTCTGCTTTGCAAGAGTTGCCACACTTTTCTGTTCATATCGCTGTGTGTTTTCATCTCCATTATGATCAAAATGCAGTGAAAATGCAGTGAAAAGCACACACTGATGTCAGCAGCTTTATTTCAGTCGTAATACTCACAAAGATCACAAAGAGCTGCAACGTCTGCAAAGCAGGTGAAATGTAACATCAATAGGAGAAAAAAAGAAAACAACATAGCACAAATATATACTCGCAAATATATACTAAACAAACGCTGCCTTTTAAAAAGCGAAAGTGCAAGCCAATGTGAGCAGCTTTATTGTAATCATAAATTCACAACCACATTCCAGCAACAACAACAAAAAAAGCATGATGATTATTGAATATTATCATTTTTAAAAAAGTGTGGATTTATGTGACAAGTTATTTTCTTATGGTAAGCTCCTTCCATCAATACTGAACATTTTATTTAGTTTCTTCATTCAAGAACGTTTTGTTCTGTTAGATACAGGGAAGCACTAGCACAACGCAAATGCAGCATTGCGAACAGTAATGAAGACACAATCCTCTGCAACAAAATATAACAGCGCATATTGTGATAAATAAAATATTAAATTCTTATTTTATGATGGAATTTTTCTTGAACTGTGACTATAGCAGTGACATTGACATTGACAATATGGTACCTGTGTGAAGAGTCTCCATCATTAAAGCAAAGAGGATAATCCATAGAATAATCACTCCTCATGGAGATACAGCTCGGTTCTGTTGATGCTGATCTGTTTACCAGGAGTTTACTGGAATATAATATAGAAAGTGTTTTATTGATTCATATTAAATACTTAAATACAACAGTTTTTAACAAACATCAATTTAATTAGCACTTAATTATTACTTAATTAACAAAATGTACTATTTTTATTTTATTTTTTATTAATAGTAAGACCTTTGGCTAAGTTATTCCTTACATATGTATTAAATAAATAAATAAATAAATAAATATTTATGAAAATTTAATAAATCAAATTCAAGGAATCACCTCAATAACAGGGCTTATGAATTACAGTAATACCAAGGCATTAACAAGGCGTTAATGTCGGGAGGGGGAAGCTAAAATCTTTTAACATGCTTCAATTTTCCTCCCGGCAATAACAATGCTGACAACCGTGTCAGAACTCATACAGAGACTAAAAGAGGCTCTGTCCTGTACGGAGGTCTCCAGGTGTCATAACGAATTTGCATCGGCCTAGATTTGGGAGCAAAGTTGGCTCTGGGAAATGGAAGCCTTAGGCAACAGTGAGGTGGTAAGAGATTGCTGGAATGCTTGTGTGTACGTTTCAGGACATTTCTTCCAATTCTATAAACAAATTAAACAAAATAAAACTTGTCCCAACGAGGACATTAAAAATAAATTGTTCCTCATCGACATCTATTTTATTTTATTTTCCACATACATTTTCTTTTCTTTTCTTTTCTTCTTAACACATTCTCTTTTCAGCACATTTTCTTTTCTCTTTTCTTTTCAACATATCTTTTCTTTCTGCTATCAATGTTCCCTTTCATATCTCGATGTCCACCAAACGTCCACATGTCAAGTGCAGAGTCCAGGTGGCCTACGTAGGAGAGCATCCAGGTGCATTGCATCCCCTTTGATTTAATCCACAGTGAAGCTTTTTTTTATAATTATGTTTTTTGTTTTGAATCTTACCCTGTATCTATAAGGTTGATCTTTTCTTTTTTTTCTTCCGCATTCTGTAGAACGCTGTAAACAAAAATTATACCATTTCATCACTATATTCCCCAATAAGAAACATTGTAACTGGAGAAAAACAATCTGGGTGTTTTATTTCTAATCTATCTAGATTAGTTGCTGTCCAAGGAGAAATTAAAATTTTATCTAATCCAATCTGGCATGTCTTTAGGAGAAAACATAGAAGAAAAAAAATATATGATGCAAAATACAATATATAGATTCCTATTATTTAATATACATTTTTGTCAGGCTGCAGTCCTGCAGATATTTTCAATGTCAGTGTTCGGGGACATTACTTTTTAAATTACATTACAAAATGACTGTCTTTAATAAGTAATCAGTTACATTACAGCATTACCTTCTGATAAAAGTAACTTTTATAGTTCGAGTACTTTTCCATTGCAGAAAATGAAACCTCCTTTGTGATTCCTCATGCATGTTGTTTTAGTCAAGACCTTTATAATTATTCTACACTCATCTAAGTTTGGCCCATAATCTGTTAGCTACTAAGACCTCTATGTCACCTACGTGGTGGCCGTAAGTACGGTTCAACATGATTCACCGCGAGTTTTGTCGCTGTGATTACATTTCCATCTTTCCACGCATCAGTCCTCGCAGACCTTGCAGAACTTTGCGGAACGCCAGGTGGTCACTTGCGGCGGCTCAAAGTGCCTAACACCGCTTCTCACCTCAAGTCAAACCGCATAGGTGAGATAGGGGTATAACAGCAGGAATAACAGGGGTGGGGGGGAGGGGGGGTTCAGGGGCGGGGCTTGTAGGACGACTTTCACACACATACTATAACGGAATCACTGCTGCCTGACTGACTGAGTACATAAATTGTCTGAATAATGGATTACACTTTTGAAAATGTAACTAAATAACTGAGTAATTAAATGGAGGATCTAACGCATTAGATTACTCGTTACATCAAAAAAAGTCATCCAAATCCTCTAACGCGTTACTTTGTAAGAAACCACTAATTAAGAATCTAATAAAGAAACCACTAATTTATAATCTTCAAAATTATAAAAAACCTAGAAGGTTAGTGCTGAACCGTCAACTTGAAATGTGGTCGGGAAAAAAAATTACAAATGGAACCATTTTAAAATTAAAAAATAAAATTAACAGTAAAAACCTTAGCTATGTTTAACATGAAAGTAAGAGCATTTCCATATACACACAAAGTAGGATTTTAATAATATTGCACAATTATTACAATTCTACAGTTTTTCTGTTTCCCATAATGTACACGTGTCTCACTCGATGGTCAGTCGCAGTGGATATTTTAAGTGACTTAACAAATGCAGCATTGTAAAATGAATGCGAACAGTAATTAAGAAAATCCTTCGCAACATAACAGTGTCACGAGCAATCGAGGGATGAACAGAAAAGCCTTAGCAGTTAGCCCGTGTAGCGTGGATGGTAAACCCAAACGCGGAAGCAGCGCGAGTAGGCAGGATAACCACGCGATTAGTTTCAGAACTCTCTTACACAAAGAGCAAGGATCTACACAAATAAACCCGCGTTCTAGCAACACACACTCAATCAAAGAAGCAACCAGAATTGGTGAGTACTCACAGAATAGTCGGCGAAGCGTCAGACAAGGCATGGGCGAACTCAATGACTGAGCAATGTGAAGCGCCATTTTGTCTCCTTTTATGCTTCCTGAAAACCCGACCGTATTACTCCCGGGTCCTAGTGCCGGTCGTGTTACGAGTGTGCATGACAAACAGTACCTACTGTGATAAATAAAATATTAAATTCTAATTTTATGCTGGAATTTTTCTTAAACTGTGACTATAGCAGTGACATTGACATTGACAATGGTACCTGTGTGAAGAATCTCCATCATTAAACCAAAGAGGATAATCCATAGAATGATCACTCGTCATGGAGATACAGCTCGGTCCTGCTGATTCTGATCTATTTTCCTGGAGTTTACTGCAATATAATATACAAAGTGTTTGATTGATTTATATTAAATACTTAAATACTACATATTTTTTACAAACAATAATTTAATTAGCATTTAATTATCACTTAATTAACTATTTTTATTTTATTTTTAATAATAGTAAGACCTTTGTCTAAATTATTCCTTACATATGTATTCAAAAATAAATAAATAAATAAATATTTATGAACATTTAATAAATCATATTCAAGAAATAGATAACCATTTGTTGAAGTTTGGTGACACAATATCTGTGTCCAGATCAGAAGTCTCCATTTTCGAATATTAATATGATTTGCACAAACACTGCGCTGGGTCCTGAAGAGTCCGATATCTTCTGCTGGAATGGTTTACACTCCTAGAAAACAAACGAACATTTAGTTAACCTTCCCAATAATCTAGAATAATCAATTCAATTTTATTTGTATAGCGCTTTTAACAATTGACATTGTCGCAAAGCGGCTTTACACAATCAAAGGAATTATACTCTATAAGTGTGTAGGAGAAGTGAACATGTATGAATCAAAATGATGAGATTGTCCCTGATGAGCAAGATGAGGACGATGGCGACGGTGGCAAGGAAAAACTCCCACGAGATGGTGAGAGTAAGAAACCTTGAGAGGAACCAGACTCGACAGGGAACCCATCCTCATCTGGGTAAAACAGATAGCGGATCTGCATCATACTGTGTGAGATTGGAAGTTCAGTATAACAGGAGATGTGTTTAAGTTAAAATCTGAGTCCAGTTCGTCATATATAATATTCCATGGTCAATTTTCTGTCAGATTGAAACTTTATTTATCACACAGCCAAACAAAGTATGAGACTCAGAGAAATTCTTAACTCAGCTGTCTGTGATCAAAAAATAAAATAAGAGTAAAATTAAATGAATCTACACTAAATTTTATTTTTGCATATCTATTTTTAAAGTAAGAAAAGAAAGTTTATTGGGGGAACATATAAATATATCTAACAAAATGTACAGAAAACAAAAAGGTGAGGTAGTTATGGTTAAAATTGCAAATGCATATGGGGTAAAACCTTGTGTAACATTAGAAATGTACGGTGTGTGTCAGTCTTGTGGATTTTGCATAAGAATGAATCCTCTGTGTTTCCCAAATGTTGTGCATAAGAAGCTCCTTTTTATTTTCACTTTGTTAGCCTTCATGGACCAGAAGCGCTTTCCTGACCAGGAAACAGATTTCCTGAACAGATTATACTGCATATCATACTGTATATGGTATATGCAAGGTAAAATTTTATTTATACATGTGTATAGTACCAGTCAAAAGCTTGGAAACACCTTATTATTTTGTGAGGACAATACTGGCGATTTCACAGCTAACTGCTAAGCTAGCTTCCCCTAACTTTCCTCCATATTAGTGTGACTTTAACTAATAACATTTTACATAAAACTTACCTGATATTGACTCCCATTCACCATAATTTAAACAATCTCCCACCATATTAAAAATCAACTTACCTTTTCTCAATATATTATCAAGCACAATCATCCGCATATAACCATGTCAAACAGGTAGTGTGTGTATGGAAGCAAAAACAAACAGGACAAAGATCAAAGTACAAGTTTTATCTGGTTCCTGCTGATAAGGGTAGAAAAGAAAAGTAGATTGCAAGTGTCTTTTGGAAATGAGTCATCCTTTTAAAACAGATCTTTGGGTGAACGCTGGGAGGTGATTCATATTAAAAATGAAAGCGATTTATGTGTTCATGATCTACTAATGTATTGAGCCACATACTGGCTAACACTTTAGCTGTAATTTATGCACTCTGTAGTACCTTGAGGTAAGAGGCTGCAGTGATAGATAGATAGATAGATAGATAGATAGACAGATAGATAGGTGTGTTTGTATCTAGTATAGCTTGAGCTGCTAAAATGCTACTGTAATACGGTATCTAATCTGAGGCTTGTCACTAATCATGTAAATTATAACCAATGTTTCAACTGTTATAAATTAGTTAATCATTTTCTATAAAACACATGTACATGAGCAAGCCGTTGCCACCCATTATCACCAGTTCACCAGACTTTCCTTGTTGGATCACTTTTGGTATGTCCTGACTACTGCAGACTGGGAACATACCAGAAGAGCTACAGTGTTGGAGCTGCGCTGATCCAGTCATCTACCTACAGTGTCACAATTTGCCCTATGTCAAAGTCATTTAAAGGCCTACACCCAACCACATTTTCAACCACAAACTTCAAGAAAAAATAAATAGATTCACTTGCTGCCAAACATATCCCACCTATTTCCTAAACCGTCATGCTGTGTATTTTAAACACATCCACAGAAAGATTTAGACCCTTTTAGGGGTGCTCAAGAATCTGTAGGGCAGTGAAAAACAACTGGTGCTGAGAGCGACCTGACAACTGCCTTAACTTACATCCAATCACAGTCAAGAGTCTATCTGAACCCAGCCTACTAACAAAGCTGAGATATGCAAATAATAAAGAATTTCACATTACAATATTAATCAACATTTAAATTGCATCCAACAAACATGAAAAAGTGCCTTTTTTTAGTGTATTGTAACAATATTCTGTTTTCAGACACAAGAACATATACATCTCTTTTTTTTTTTGTTGTTGTTGTTGCAAAATTTCTGTTAAACACTAAAGTGTGTCACGAACTGGCACGACAGGCAGTTCGGGCAGATTCTATTGGCGTGGGCATAAAGGGCAGGCATAGGCGCGGAGGGGTTGTATCA
>QNUK01001438.1:37500-57513 GCA_013621035.1 Clarias magur | reverse complement strand
GATAGATAGATAGATAGATGATAGATAGATAGATGATAGATAGATGATAGATAGATAGATAGATAGATAGATAGATAGATAGATAGATAGATAGATAGATAGTGTCATGCACACTCGTAACACGACCGGCACTAGGACCCGGAAGTAATACGGTCGGGTTTTCAGGAAGCATAAAAGGAGACAAAATGGCGCTTCACATTGCTCAGTCATTGAGTTCGCCCATGCCTTGTCTGACGCTTCGCCGACTATTCTGTGAGTACTCACCAATTCTGGTTGCTTCTTTGATTGAGTGTGTGTTGCTAGAACGCGGGTTTATTTGTGTAGATCCTTGCTCTTTGTGTAAGAGAGTTCTGAAACTAATCGCGTGGTTATCCTGCCTACTCGCGCTGCTTCCGCGTTTGGGTTTACCATCCACGCTACACGGGCTAAGGCTTTTCTGTTCATCCCTCGGTTGCTCGTGACAGAATGACTGAGCCAAAAGCAGTAAACCCAGCGGAGTTTGCTCGCCTCTGTGATGTGGTTGACCAGCATGCCGAACTGATCAATAAGCTCCGTGGTGAAGTCGCGTCTCTCCAAAAGGACCTCCAAGACGTTGCGGCCTTGCGCCGCGAGGTGTCGGAGCTACGGCAGGAGAACGCGATCCTCCGTGGGGTGGCTGCTCAGTCGGCTGTTGCCACGCCCGTCGCAGCGGCTGCGGCACCGTCCCCCCCCCCCTCTGATGTGTTTATAGCTCTACCGGATAAGTGGGATGGCACAGATGGGAAATGCAGTGTTTTTCTAACCGCGTTGGATCTTGTGTTTGAGTTCAATTCCACCAGATACTCCACAGACCGACTGCGCGTTGCGCTTCTCGTCTCGTTGCTATCCGGGCAGGCAGCTGAGTGGGCCACGGCAGTTCTCCGATCAGATTCAGATACTGCTTATTCATATGGAGAATTCACCCGTCAACTAAAGCTCACATTCGAACATCCTGCTGCTGAGGTGGAGACCGACATGAAATTGTATCATCTGCGGCAGGGAGGGTCGTCCGTGAGCCGATACACAGCGGATTTTCGCACTCTCGCCGTACAGACCACCTGGGGAGACGCCGCCCTCCATTAAAGATGAACTCGCCGGACGGGAGCTTCCGACCACGCTGGAGGGACTAATCCAACTCGCCCTCCGGATTGACCAGCGCCTGCTCTCCCATCCGAGGCCAGCCCCCCGGACCCTGCCACCCATCACGCCATTTTTCTCTCACTCCACGCCCCGACCACCAGCTTTCAACACCACCGCCATGGCACCCATCGGATCTCCACCTCCCGCCGTGGTTGACACAGGAGCAAGGGAACCCATGCAATTAGGACGCGCCTCCTTGAACGCTGCAGAGCGAGAACGACGCTTCAGGGAGGGACTCTATTGTGACGCCTATTGTGGGTCGGCGGCGCATCATAGAGCCATATGCCCTATTCGCCCGGGAAACGGCCAGGCCCGGTGAACCCTGGGAACAGTTCACCGGGCTCCCTCCATCTCTCTGCCACCACACCCAGCGTCTCTCGCCTCATGGTTCAGGTACACCTCCAGTTTGGCCACACACGGGTCAGAAGTACCGCGTTCATCGATTCTGGTGCTGCAGGTAACTTCATTGACTCTTCTTACGCCAAGGAACTGGGGGTGGAAGTCGAGGCGTTATCCCAGCCGGTTCGGATCACCTCTGTAGATGGTCGGCCCCTCTCCTCCAGTCCCATCACCTCCCAGACCCAACCGATCACCGTCACAATCAACAAACATCAGGAGCAGATCCGATTCTACCTCACCTCCATTTCCTCCCCTCCCATCATCCTTGGACATCCTTGGCTCCTTCAGCACGACCCGCTCATCTCCTGGACACAGAATCGGATCCTTCAATGGGGGCCGGCTTGTACCGAGCTTTGCCTACAGGCTCCGGCTGGGACGTGTTCTAGTGAGTCCGAGGCCCCCGATGTCGACACCAACGCCATCCCGGCCACCTATCGGGACCTGGCTGAAGTATTCTGTAAGCGACGCGCCACCCACCTGCCTCCTCATCGCCCTTACGACCTGGCGATCGACCTTCAGCCTGGTTCCATCCCACCTCGCGGCCATCTCTACTCACTCTCCACCACCGAGATGCAGGCGATGGAGGAATATGTTTCCAATGCCCTCCGCCAAGGTACCATCCGGCCCTCCTCTTCGCCTGCCGCCGCGGGGTTCTTTTTTGTGAAGAAGGGGGATGGTGATTTACGCCCCTGTGTTGACTATCGGGGGCTTAACAACATCACAGTCAAGAATCGTCATCCTCTGCCTCTTACCAACTCTGCCCTGGACGCCCTCTCTGGTGCCACCATTTTCACAAAGTTGGACCTCCGGAGCGCCTACAACTTGGTGCACATCAGAGAGGGTGATGAGTGGAAGACGGCCTTCATCACACCTACTGGACATTATGAGAGCCTGGTCATTCCATTTGGACTTTGCAATGCACCTTCAGTTTTTCAACAGTTCATTAACGACGTCCTGAGAGACATGCTAGGTAGATGGGTCTTCGTCTACCTGGACGATATTCTCATCTACTCCCGCTCCGTCAACGAACACATCCAGCATGTCAGAGCAGTACTTAAGAGATTGCTCGCTCATCAATTGTACTGTAAGTTGGAGAAGTGCGCTTTTCACAAGCGCTCCACCACGTTCCTGGGTTTTGTCATCTCGTCCCAGGGTGTGGCCATGGACCCGCAGAAGCTAGAAGTTGTGCGTCATTGGCCCCTACCCAAGACACTTAAGCAACTTCAAAGGTTTCTCGGGTTTGCGAATTTCTATCGTCGCTTTATCCGGGACTACAGTACAGTTGCAGCTCCCTTAACCGCCCTGACCCGACCATCTTCTCATCACTTTCACCTTAACTCGGCTGCCATCTCTGCATTTCATGAACTCTGCCACCGATTCACCACTGCTCCGATTCTCCTTCACCCCGACGGCACCAAACCGTTCGTTGTGGAGGTGGACGCTTCGGACGTGGGCGCCGGGGCGGTTCTCTCCCAGCGAGGTCCAGATCAGAAGCTACACCCTTGTAGCTTCTTCTCCAAAAAATTTTATCCCACTCAGCAGCGATACGGAGTAGGGGACCGCGAGCTGCTGGCCATAAAGTTGGCTTTGGAGGAATGGCGACACTGGCTCCAGGGCGCCGGAGAACCATTCATCATCTGGACCGATCACCAAAATCTAATCACTATCCGGAGTTTGAAACAGCTCAATCCAAGACAGGCGCGGTGGGCACTGTTCTTTGAACAATATAATTTCCATCTGTCTTACCGTCCGGGGTCGAAGAACACCAAGGCCGATGCCCTCTCCCGACAACATGAGGAAGACGGCCCCCGGGCGGACCCCGCTCCTGTTCTCCCACCATCCAAAATCATTGCACCACTCTGTTGGGATTTGGAGACGAGGGTCCGCCAGTCACTGGCCACGGAGAGGCCCTAAGAAGCGAGGTCCTCCAATGGGGCCACTCCACTCCATTCTCCGGCCACCCGGGCGTGGGGCGCACCCAAACATTTATACAGCGTGCCTTTTGGTGGCCCACAATGACAAAGGACATCAAAGAGTACGTCCAGGCATGCCCAGTGTGCGCCAGGGCAAAGAACACCAACCAACCAACAGCCGGGGAGCTCCAACCACACCCCGTCCCCCGTCGGCCCTGGACGCACATTGCCCTCGACTTCATCACGGGCCTGCCGGCCGCCGAGGGACAAAAACACCATTCTGACCATCGTAGATCGGTTCTCCAAAGCTGTGCATCTGGTAGCCCTCCCCGGACTCCCGTCAGCTAATAGGACAGCCGAGCTGATTTTAGAACACGTAGTCCGTCTGCATGGGTTCCCCAAGGACATCGTCTCGGACAGGGGGCCTCAGTTCACGGCACGGTTCTGGAAGGCCTTCTGCCGTCTGATCAATACCACCTGCAGTTTGTCATCTGGATACCATCCTCAAACTAATGGTCAGACGGAACGGACCAACCAACAACTGGAGCGCTACCTGAGGTGCTTCGTCGCCAATCGTCAGCGCTCCTGGGCCCGCTATCTCATTTGGGCGGAACTTTCACATAATCTCCACATCTCCTCTGCTACCAACCTAAGCCCTTTTGAGATATGCCACGGTTTCCAGCCTCCAATGTTCGAACACCAAGAACCGGAGGTTGATGTACCGTCGGCCCAACAGTTGGTCCGAAGGTGTCGACGGCTATGGAGTCAAGCCAACACTGCCATTCACCGTGCCAACCACCGCTACACCACGCAACATCGCCATCGACACCCTCCGGGACGGT
Source organism: Clarias magur (assembly GCA_013621035.1). Classification (NCBI taxonomy): domain Eukaryota; kingdom Metazoa; phylum Chordata; class Actinopteri; order Siluriformes; family Clariidae; genus Clarias; species Clarias magur. The sequence goes on along the minus strand of QNUK01001438.1, from coordinate 53,201 downwards.
TGTACAATGTAGGTGACAAAGTATGGCTGTCTACGAGAAACCTGCACCTCCATACAGTCCAATCCAAGAAGCTATCACCCAGATTAATTGGTCCATACCGCATCACCCTCCGTATCAATCCTGTCACCTACCGGTTCCAGCTGCCTGCAGCGCTCCGGATCCATCCGGTATTCTACACCTCCCAGCTCAAACCCTTCATCGCTTCACCAATGGTTGCACCCACCCACTCTGCTCCTCCTCCTCATATCATTGAGGGTAGTCCCGCCTACACCGTTCGCCGAATCCTTGACTCACATCCTCGGGGCAGAGGGCTCCAGTACCTGGTGGATTGGGAAGGTTACGGTCCCGAGGAGCGATCTTGGATTCCGGCTCGGTTCGTCCTAGACCCCGAACTCATCCGGGACTACCGTCGTGGGGTATCCTCCACCCAGGACCGTCAAGAGTCGGTCCTGGACAGGGGGGTACTGTCATGCACACTCGTAACACAACCGGCACTAGGTCCCGGAAGTAATACGGTTGGGTTTTCAGGAAGCATAAAAGGAGACAAAATGGCACTTCACATTGCTCAGTCATTGAGTTCGCCCATGCCTTTGCTGATGCTACGCCGACTATTCTGTACTCACCAATTCTGTCCTGCTTCTTTGATTGAGTGTGTGTTGCTAGAACATAAGTTTATTCGCGTAGATCCTTGCTCTTCATGTAAGAGAGTTCTTAAACTAATCGCGTGGTTATCCTGCCTACTCGCGCTGCTTCCGCATTTGGGTTTACCATCCACGCTACACGGGCTAACTACTAAGGATTTTCTGTTCATCCCTCGGTTGCTCGTGACAGATAGATAGATAGATGATAGATAGTGTCACGGTACACCATGTCACATCCACACCTCAAGCCAAGTGATCACCTGTGACTCCTCTCCACACTCCAGTCCGCTGCTTTCATTTTGCCGTCTCATTCACCGGCTCAGCACACCTGTTCTTCATTTCATTCATTACTCCGCTCTATAAAACTCTTTCACAAACCACCACCTCTTGCCAGATTATTGTATGCCCTCATGCCCAATTTTCCAGCGTTTTTCACTGCCTTGACTTTTGGATCTCGACCCACGCTCTGTTTCACAGACCTTGCTCTCGTTTCACGTTTTGGATTACTGCTTTTTTGGATTTCTGGATATCGACCATCGCTCACGTTTCATGACCACGAATCAGGATTACGGACTGTATTGGATTTCATGACCTCGAAGCAAGCACGTTCACAACCACGATTACTCCCCGCGGACCTGAGTTGCGTTCAGCGCGCACCGGCTCTTCACTTTCACATTCTCTACGCGAGGCTCGCGCCGTGCCGCCGCATCTCCGCATAGCGGGAGCTTTCATTCACAAAACAAACAGCGCGTTCATCACAGGATAATCGGCGCTATATTCCACACGCACTCTGCGCTTGGATCCACTACGCCTGTTCGGATCGTGACAGTATAATCTGGCCAATTATGGATCTAGCAGATATCGCGCAGCTGGAGGCGGCGCTACAGAACCAAGGTGCGCTTTTAGGCTCTCATCAGCAGGATATTCAACACATCATGACTACATTTAGCACTGTCACGCAAACGCTGACATCTCTCGCTGATCAGATTAAACGGCTGCACTGTATTTCATCTCCTGCTCCTCAGGCACCACCAACACCCACCACACGCCATGAGCCACGGCTCCCTGCACCGCCCACATATGATGGCGATCCACTTACCTGGCAATCCTTTCTGTCTCAATGCTCTCTTGTACTGGAGTTACAAGCGTCGTCCTTCCCCACGGAACGGTCTAAGGTAGCGTACATTATAACCCTCCTTACTGGAAAAGCAAGAGAGTGGGGAACATCATTATGGGATGCCCAGGTCCCCTGCTGTGCCACCTATGGGACATTCACCTCCGAAATGAGGAGGGTATTTGACCGCTCATTTTCAGGTCGCCAGGCAGCAGGCCAATTATTCAAGCTAAGCCAAGGAACCTGTTCTGTACATGATTACACCATTGACTTCAGAACCCTAGCCCCCTCTTGTGGCTGGGATGATCAAGCGCTCTTCGACGCTTTCCTCCATGGACTTTCTGATCCGATTAAGGATGAACTAGCAGCTCGAGAGCTTCCCTCCACGATCCAAGAGCTCATGGACCTTGCAACACGTATCGACGTTCGCAAGCGTGTCCACTATCAGATGGACCATCAGTGGTCCAGAACCCCAGCTCTTATTCAACCACCAGTCTCAACCATCACCATGCCTACCCTCAAAACCTCACATGAGCGCATGCACATTGGTCGTACTCATATCTCGTTAAAGGAACGTCAGCGACGCCGCAACGAGGGCTCCTGCTTCTACTGTGGTCAAGCGGGTCACCTAGTACGAACCTGTCCTTTAAAAGCCCTGGGCCCCCGGTAATTCTGGGAGTACAGGGGGCCCCCACACTCAGCTCATTCCCAGATCCACGACCAGTGTTTTCCATAACCCTGACCTACGATAATAAGTCCCACGTCCTGAACGCCCTCGTAGACTCCGGGGCAGATCAAAACCTGATAGCTGTCTCCACGATCACCAAGCTCAAGATTCCTTCTGTTCCACTTAGTCGACCCTTCCATGTCCAGGCACTAGATGGCAGCAGACTCCCTCCGATTACACACCGCTCAGTCCCTCTCACACTTCAATTCTCAGGTAACCATGCCGAAAGTATCTCTCTCCTAATTATCAAGAGCCCCCATGCACCAGTCGTCCTTGGCCTCCCATGGTTAAAGCAACATAACCCCCACATTGACTGGACAAGGAGAAATGTCCTTGAATGGAGCCCTGCCTGCTTGTCTTCCTGTCTTTGTTCTGCTTCTCCCAAAAATGAATTAATCACGTCTCAAGAAGAAATCCCCAGCTTGTTCAAAGTTCCTGCTGAATATCATGATCTGAAACAGGTCTTTAGTAAATCACGCGCCGTCTCGCTCCCTCCCCACCGCCCCTACGATTGCGCCATTGACCTCTTCCCTGGTACCTCGCCCCCAAAGGGACGCCTCTATGCCCTATCGCGCCCCGAAAGAGAGGCAATGGAACTCTACATCTCTGAATCCCTAGCCTCAGGCATCATTCGCCCCTCCTCTTCCCCGGCCGGTGCTGGATTCTTTTTCGTAGAGAAAAAAGACAAGTCCCTTCGTCCCTGCATAGATTACAGAGGACTCAATGAAATCACAGTTAAGAATCGATATCCGCTCCCCTTGATGTCTACAGCCTTCGAGCTACTGCAAGATGCCTGCCTCTTCACTAAACTGGACCTGAGGAACGCTTACCATTTAGTCCGGATCAGGGAAGGTGACGAATGGAAGACAGCCTTCAACACCCCCACTGGCCATTACGAGTATCTGGTAGTTCCTTTTGGCCTAACCAATGCCCCAGCAGTTTTTCAAAATCTGATCAACGATGTCCTTCGAGATTTTTTAAACATCTTTGTTTTCGCATACCTTGACGACATCCTGATTTTCTCCCGTTCACTAAAGGAACACAGAACACACGTACGTCAAGTCCTGCAACGCCTGATGGAGAACAAACTATACGTCAAAGCCGAAAAATGTGAATTTCACCAAGAATCCACGTCATTTTTAGGGTACCTCATCTCTCCATCAGGCATTCAGATGGATCCAACTAAAGTAAAAGCGGTCACTGACTGGCCGCCACCATCATCTAGAAGAGAGCTCCAACGCTTTCTGGGCTTCGCTAACTTCTACAGGCGATTTATTAGAAGTTATAGCATGGTGGCAACTCCTCTCACATCACTCACGTCCACAAAGACCCCCTTCCGGTGGAGCACTGAAGCTGAGAAAGCATTCAACGATCTCAAGCATCGTTTCACCACGGCACCCATTCTTGTCTTTCCAGACTCCTCTCTTCAATTCATTGTGGAGGTAGACGCTTCCGAAACAGGAGTCGGAGCTGTTCTCTCTCAGCGGTCCCTCAAAGATAATAAGCTTCACCCATGTGCATTCTTTTCCCGTCGACTCTCATCCCCTGAGCGCAACTACGACATCGGGGACCGTGAACTTCTTGCAGTCAAACTCGCCCTCGAGGAATGGAGACACTGGCTGGAGGGAGCTGACCTCCCATTCCTCGTATGGACAGACCACAGAAACCTAGAGTATCTCAGGTCAGCCAAGAGGCTCAATTCACGCCAGGCACGCTGGTCCCTATTCTTCTCTAGATTCAACTTCACATTGTCCTATCGCCCAGGTTCCAAGAACGCTAAACCCGACGCCCTCTCTCGACAGTTCTCCACCACTCGGGACACACCAATCCTGGACACCATCCTACCACCACAATGTCTCGTGGCCATGACACGTCTGGAAGTGGAGAACCAGGTCTTGCAGTCCCTCGAACAGGAGCCAGGCCCTAGTAATGTTCCTTCAGGACGACTCTTTGTCCCAGCTGCCGTCCGACCCCAAGTACTGGACTGGGGCCACAGCTCAAGATTAGCCTGCCACCCAGGAGCAACCCGCACCCTATCCCTACTACAGCAACGTTTCTGGTGGCCATCCATCATGGAAGATGTCAGGAAGTTCGTGGCCTCATGCGACACATGTACCAGAAACAAGACTCTCAACCGTCCTCCTGAGGGTTTCCTAAAACCCCTCCCCATCCCCCACCGCCCCTGGTCTCACATCGCTCTCGATTTCGTCACTGGATTACCCCCCTCAAACAATAACACCTGCATACTCACTGTGGTCGACCGCTTCTCTAAATCAGCTCACTTCATTCCCTTACCCAAACTCCCATCGGCTAAAGAAACAGCTGAACTCATGATTGACCACGTGTTTCGGCTCCATGGATTGCCCGTAGACATAGTTTCAGACAGGGGACCCCAATTCTCAGCGCAATTCTGGAAGGCCTTTTGCTGCCTCATCGGCGCCACGCCCAGCCTCTCTTCAGGTTTCCACCCCCAGAGTAACGGTCAGACAGAACGCATCAACCAAGAGCTTGAGAAATCCTTGAGATGCATGGCCTCACGTGATGCAGCCTCATGGAGCTGTTATCTTCCTTGGGTGGAATATGCCCATAATACACTCCTCACTTCCTCCACCGGAATGTCCCCTTTCCAATGCTGCCTTGGTTACCAACCACCACTGTTCCCCACCCAGGAGGAGGAAACTGCTGTCCCGTCAGCCCAAGCCTTCGTCCGCCGCTGTAAGAGAACATGGCGACGGGCTCGTGCTCAGCTGAAACGCACAGTGAGTACATTCCAGCGTAAGGCTAACCGCCATCGTTCTGCGGCCCCCAAGTACCGGATTGGCCAAAGGGTCATGCTGTCCACACGTGATCTGCCTCTCAAGACAACGTCCAGAAAACTCTCGCCAAGGTTCGTTGGCCCTTTCACCATCTCACGCATTATCAACCCGTGTTCTGTCAGACTGGCCCTTCCTTTGTCCATGCGTCGAGTTAACCCCACTTTCCATGTATCCCAGATCCGCAGATTGGCACCTTGCCCTCTGGCACCTTCCCCCCGTCCTCCCCCACCACCTCGGCTCATTGATGGTGGCGAAGCCTTTACTGTCCGAAGACTTCTTAAGTCTCGCCGTAGAGGCCGCGGCCTTCAGTACCTCGTGGATTGGGAAGGCTACGGCCCTGAGGAGAGAAGTTGGGTTCCTGCCAGATTCATCTTGGACCATTCCCTCATCACAGATTTCCATAAACTTCACCCGGAGGCACCTTCTAGAACGCCAGGTGGCGTCCGTAGGGGGAGGGGTACTGTCACGGTACACCATGTCACATCCACACCTCAAGCCAAGTGATCACCTGTGACTCCTCTCCACACTCCAGTCCGCTGCTTTCATTTTGCCGCCTCATTCACCGGCTCAGCACACCTGTTCTTCATTTCATTCATTACTCCGCTCTATAAAACTCTTTCACAAACCACCACCTCTTGCCAGATTATTGTGTGCCCTCATGCCCAATTTTCCAGCGTTTTTCACTGCCTTGACTTTTGGATCTCGACCCACGCTCTGTTTCACGGACCTTGCTCTCGTTTCACGTTTTGGATTACTGCTTTTTTGGATTTCTGGATATCGACCATCGCTCACGTTTCATGACCACGAATCAGGATTACGGACTGTATTGGATTTCATGACCTCGAAGCAAGCACGTTCACAACCACGATTACTCCCCGCGGACCTGAGTTGCGTTCAGCGCGCACCGGCTCTTCACTTTCACATTCTCTACGCGAGGCTCGCGCCGTGCCGCCGCATCTCCGCACAGCGGGAGCTTTCATTCACAAAACAAACAGCGCGTTCATCACAGGATAATCGGCGCTATATTCCACACGCGCTCTGCGCTTGGATCCACTACGCCTGTTCGGATCGTGACAGATAGATAGATAGATAGATAGACAGATAGATAGATAGACAGATAGATAGATAGATAGATAGATAGATAGATAGACAGATAGATAGATAGATAGATAGATAGATAGATAGATAGATAGATAGATAGATAGATAGATAGATAGATAGAAAATTAAGACTGGCACTCCTGGCTGGCTCACCAAATTGTTAACCCACGGTGTAAAAATTGTTTTTACAATCAATTAAATTTTGTAAATAAATGAATGCTTTGAGAAATGAAATCACTACATATCCATGAGATCTCCCTGTGTTGGAGGCCTCCAGCAACTTTGGTCCATATATGATTTTAATAAATCGTTATGCAATAGTCATGGTTTCTCTTTAGTATTCTGCTTGCTGCAGTTCTGATGGCATGTTAATTTACTCTACCTAAATCATTTCTGCTGATTTTTGTTGATCAGTAAATCTGGTCATGCTATGACTATCAATATACTACAGCTGAGCTGAACATTAATGTGCTTCAGCAAATGAGGATCTGGAGAAGAAATTTTGCATTCTTGTTCATTATATTTCTGCATCTTTTGCTATTTTCCTCTCTCTCATGTTCTTTCTGTATTTATCTCTAGTTGAAGTCACCTCTTGTCCCTTTAATTTCCTGTCTTTCCTCCCTCTCTTTTTCTAATTCTAGCTTTTTCTTTCTTTGTACCTGTATATAATTTCTCTTTTTTCCTCCATCCACTCACCAGGTCTAATTTCTTCTGACTCTCTGTGCCTTTCTTTGTTTTTCCACCCTCTCTATTTTTATATTCTCACTTTTCTTTTGTCCTCAGTCCTCCATCTCTTTCAGTATGTGTACAGAGCTGTTATAGTCTTTATTTAGGGCTGTAGGACTTAAAGTCCAGTCTCAAACGGATGTTGTTCTGGTTTGGACTTGTCAGAAGTATCGGCATTTATACTTGGATTTGTCTCAGTCTTGGACATCGTTTTATTGGTGGACTGTTTTTTTTTGCAAACTTTTATCCTTTTAGGTCTCAATAGGGGGCCAAATAGCAAGAAAAGCTAAACCTTACAATGTATAAAATAATCTCACAACAGGCTTAATAATTAGGGATGCACCGGGCTAATACTGGCATACAGTAGATTATTTGGCTAATAACTAATATTGTTAACATTATTATTATTAGTAGTAGTAGTATTAGTATTAGTAGTATTAGTAGTATTAGTAGTATTCTTCTCTCATTTGTGCCAAGAAAACAAAAAAGCTATATAAAACTGTTGTGAATTTAAACCAACCTCAATCACAATATCTTTGAATGAACACAAACTTAAACATTTAAATTTCCAAAGCCTTTTCAACATCAACTTACTGAATTACAAGAATTTACTACTTACAGTACATAGCCTATAAAAAATGTGAAACATAAATTAAATGTAATTAAATGTAAATATAACAGCTTTTAGAAAAAAAAAATATTTACATGTCAAAATATGAAGTTCTTGCATTTAGTAATGTATCTCTGTTATGGGAGATTTATATATATATATAAACATTTGTGTCATCCAGTATTTGTCTTGTTGTCTTGTTGGCTGAAATTCACCTATGCTAACTCTTGAGAAAAAAATAAATAAATAAAATATATATATATAATTTTTTTTTTTTCTCAAGAGTTAGCATAGGTGAATTTCAGCCAACAAGACAAATACTGGATGACACAAATGTTTGGCAGATAAATCAGTGCATCATTATTAATCATTGTGTTTTGGTGGTGGTGGTTTAACAGCGTTTTCCAGGTTAGCCTGAGTTAGCTGGATCACCAGATCTACATATGTTTAACATGGCACAGGTTTTGCACCGGGTGGCCTTCCTGATTGTAAAATAAAATTTAAATATATAACATTTTATGTATATTTTGGGTACGTTTTCCCTAAACAGAAAAAGATATGCACACATACTGTACACAGATGCACATCTTAAGGGTCAAAGGCAGGGGGCACAAGTACACACCCAATCACACACTATGGGCAATTCGAAAACACCATCCATCAGCCTGCACAGGAGTGTGGGAGGAAACCAGAGAACACAGAAGAAACTAACAAAACAGAAAACACTTCATGCAAACCAGCTAGAGATTTGATCCTCCAACCCTGGAGATGCAAGGCATCAGCATTAACCACTAAGCTTCCTGCTGCTTAGCCACAATTGTGGTGAATTGTTCACATGCTATATGGGTTAATTTGACAATACTGACACACTGTTTAACTAAATATTCTAGACTAGATTATACAGGCTGATTAAGAGTCTGATGTATTATTTCTTTTTATCTATAAATATACAGGCAAAATAAGTATAATGTAACACAACTATCTGGGCAATCTGAGTAGACAGTCTAAAATGACTTGCTGTCATTTTTTTCTGAGGAGGAATCAATGTCAGACACCATATGAAGAGAGAAAAAAGACCAGGGTACACAGAACGGCGCTAAAGTGTGCTAATCATATTTTACTACACTACCTAATTAACTTGCTTGTTTTATTGTAAGATTTTGTCCACCACTGGCATTTTATATGAGTTGTCTTTTGGATTAAGAATATGGACTACTGCCTTTATATGGTGTGGATTACACTGGTCGAAAAGAAAAAAAAAAGAAAAATACGAAAGGTTTCATCATATGACATAAGAGGAAAGAAATCGTGCAGGGAATGAAGGAGAGTATGATTTGAGGACGATGGAGCAAGGGAAAAAATAAATGAAAGACAGATAAATAAAATGGAGATTAAGAAGCGAGTGAAAGACTCGGGGAGAAAAAGTAAATAATGTAAATTGAACCTTCAAAGATGAATGGACAGTTCAACTAATAAAAGGCAGTAATGTGAAGCACCACTGTGAGATAAAACATACATGGGTCGCTAGAGCAAACATATCCACAGCAGGTGAGGTCATGTAAATTACTCGCAGACCAAGTACTTGCAATCCAAGGCACTTGCAATCCAAGGTACTCGCAATCCAAGGTTCCACTGTACTTTTTTTTTTTGGATGAACAAAAAAAAATAAAGACAAAGATAATATTGAAAGTGAGAAAAAAGTAGAGACAGACAGAAATTTGAAAAAAAAAAAACAGAACAGCATGGATGAAAAGTGCTAGAGATAGAAAAAGCAAAGGAGAAGACAGCAACATTGAGAAAGAGTCCTAAAGCCTCGCAAAGCCCAGAATCCTTTGCTGTGTCCACACCATAATCCATCTGAGGTCCTCATGGTGTGTGTCAAGACAGTTAAGTCCTCCCTTCATCACACACAAAGAACAATGTGTGTGTGCGTGTGTGTGCGTGTGTGTGCGTGTGTGTGCGTGTGTGTGCGTGTATGCGCCTGTGTGTGTGTGTGTGTGTGTGTGTGTGTGTGTGTGTGTGTGTCCTGGGATGCATCTGTGCATTATGATACACGTTTCTGTATCTTTCATCAAACAATCATATTTTTAAGCGATCAGATATGATAGCCTAGGTCTCTAAATAAGCTTAGTTTTAGTTGCAGGATTTAGTAGACTACTCTATGCTACAGCCATTATCCCAGAGATGTATAGCACCATGATCAATACCTGTGTATTGAGACATTAGCTCTGAGATTACAAATAAGGAAAATAAGTGAATGAGAGAGAGAGAGAGAGAGAGAGAGAGAGAGAGAGAGAGATGAATCTATTAGGATAAAAAGAGGAAGTGGATAATAGGATAAGAGAGAGAGTCAGACATAACATTTCCATTGGTAGATGTGTGACTTCATACTAGACTCCGTTCGCTCATCTGTCTGCTGTCTGACTCACTAAGCGTTTTTTAAAACCACTGATCAATTTTGCATGAACCCTGACCCCATTTTGTGTGCTCGCGCGCGCGCGTGTGTGTGTGTGTGTGTGTGTGTGTGTGTGTGTGTGTGTGTGTGTGTGGACAAAGAAATCCTCATCCTTGGATGGATGGATGGATGGATGGATGGATGGATGGATGGATGGATAGATAGATAGATAGATAGATAGATAGATAGATAGATAGATAGATAGATAGATAGATAGATAGCATCTATCTACCATAAACATAAATAAAAGAATGATATACTGGTCAGAATTTATACGCTATTTTAATTATATCTTTATGTTTCATACATTGGAGGACCTGAAACCAGAAACCAGTCTCAGAAAAACTTCTGTCTGTTAGACAGATAGTCGATCTCTGTCTGTACGTCTGTCCAGCCGAGTTGTCCTCGAGGTGGGCGTGGCTATATGAGTCACTCAACAGAGCCGGAAGACATACAGACGTGTGTGTGACATACAGACACAAAAGAGTGTGCGGAAGACATACTGCAGAAACGACGGTAATAATGCATCTACAAACTACAAACTACACACAATCCTCACTAAACGCAGACAAAAGCACGAGACAGCATGCCGTACTTAAACAATAAATAAATAAAATAAAATGAAAAAGGACATACACTATGGAAGCTGAACCGTGAGCCATGAATTAAATTTAAATGTTGAGTAGAAGGGCAGTTATGAGCAGTTATGCTGATCAGCTGAAACTGTTTACTCATCAATGAAGGGTACTAATTCTATGAATATAATATAATATAATATAAGGTTTTGTCTGTACATTGGTCAGAATACATTCTCTCAATGATATCTGATAACCAGTTAAAGATGTTTTTCTGTCTGTCCATATGAAAAGAGAAAAAAGACCAGGGGACACAGAATGGTGCAGAATGTGCTAATCATGTTTTATTACACTACCTAATTAACTTGCTTGTCCTTGAGACTAGTATTTATCACTTAATCATGGGAAAATATTAGACACATTAGCGCTTGCCTGGTGGATGAGTTAAGGAATTTCCTGTAAGATCTAATGTAATTGAACCAGTCAAAGTTTTTTTTTTTTTTTTCCCCGTCTGTCTGTATATCTGTATGTCAGTATAGCCAGATTTCGTCACATCATCACGCAAATCTGGCTGGACAGAATTTGATGGAATTTGTCCTTGGTCCAGTATGTGTGCCTGAAGTTAAACCTGCACCATAAACAAAATCGAAATGTTAAGTAAAAGTATTTTATAATTTATGAGCGGTTTTGTGCCAGATTACGTCACAGTATCTAGCTTCTTTTTTTTTTTTTTTTCAGTTTCTCGTAAATCTACAATAAATTACACAAAAATGATGGTAATGCACATACAAGCCATCAAAGGCCTCACCAAACAGAAACGAAAGAAGGAAAGTAGATTGTGAAAATTGAACCTTCAAAGATGAATGGGCAGTTCAATTAATAAAAAGCAGTGATGGTAAGCACCACTATGTGATATAACATAATGTGCATGGGTCATTAGAGCAAACATCCACAGCAGCATGTAAAATACCAGAACCGAGAGTATTACGCGCTCAAATCAAAGTGCGGACGAAAAACGGTGTTATGAACAGTGTCGGATTTTATAATTATCTTTAAAATAAGCTACTAATAAATTACTTAATCTAAAGTAAACAAACACCTTCACCGGTAGATATTCATTAGAAAAGCTAAATGGAATATTGAACAACTGAATAACCCTGTATTATACTGTATGTATTTGGATGATTAATTACATACAGTATGTATATACAGTACACTATAAATATGAGGGAAAAAAAGTAGAGAATAATATAGTTGTGGTTAATAATATACTGTAGTGGTTTATGGTGTATTGCAGTGTTATGTTTGTGGGAAAGAAGTTGGACCTGGACCTGCTGGTTCTGGTGCAAATGTTCTTGTACCTACTCTTGCGTGGAAAGAGGTCAGAAGGTTGTGTAAGGTTTGCCGTGTGCTCTGCAAAGACATCTACTGTGGTGAAGGTGTTCAATGACTGGTAGTTGTGTTCCAGTGATGTACCGGGAATTTTTTTTTTACCACCCTTTCCTTTCTGACACCATGGAGCTGGCAAAAACAGTCATGGTTATGGGGACGTGACTCAACCCTAGTGAGGCTTGACCCTCCAATCAGTAACACATAATCTCAACCAGTGACACATAATTGCCTTCAATCAGTAGCAACTTTGGAACTTTAGCTTACAAACTGCTGGTCACAAGAGCTGCAAGCAGTGGTACGTGATGAGTGGACACATATGAGTGGACACATATAAGCATCTATAGTGGTGGGGTGCCTACGCTACTGTATAGAGAGAAGAAGCCAAGGAAAACGATTCAAAGGTGGAAGCACAGAAGACGGAAACTGCTTGCTACCATTTGGATCGATCATACTTGTTGTGATCTGGATTGCTGGAACGTGTGGTTACGTTTCTGGGAAGGTGCACGTCAGGGTATCTAGTTACACAACTTGATGCAGAAGCGAAATCAGCCTTTAGATGAAAAATAGGGATAAGAACAGGTAGGTCAAGATAAAAAGGAATTCCCAAATTTTGACACTTTGGGAAGCCAACAGGCAGAAATAGGCAGACTAAAACGTCCAAACAGTCCAAATATGAGTGCAAAGGTAAAGATGGATATGTGGTGCTAAATGAACAAGAAGTGACAGCAGAGACAGAGATTTAGGACTAAATTCAAGACAAAGTTGTGAAACTAAACGGCAAAGAAGGGAAATGAAATGTGAAAACATAAGACAAACGACCAAGAAGCTAAAGTAACAACTGACATTTGAAGACAAACGGCTTGGAAGAAAAAGGAAAGATAAAAAGTGACACTAAAATTCCAAAACCCAAAACTAAGAGAAACAAAGCCGGAAGGCAGGGCATTGTATTAAAAAAAAAATACAAAAATGGGACTGTTGTGTCCCTTGTAACAGCGCTTATAAGCACTAGGACACCAACACAGGTATTATTTGGTGTGTGTGTGTGTGTGTGCGTGCGCGTGTATGTGTGTTCTATGAAAAATTGATGGATGTACGCTGCCGTCTGAGAAGATGGAAGATGCAGCGAGGGCCTTTGAGACAGCATGTGTCTCATGCATGAAAAAAGAAAAGCCGTCATGCTTGGAAATCGTATCATCCTCGCCATCCTCCCCCTCTTCTTCCGCCGTATATTTCTTCCCAAAAAAAAAAAAAAAAAGCACACGATGCTGGAACGACAGAACAGATAAATATCCTTTAAAGACTTGGAGAATTTAAAGCTCTTTTCTCAACAGGAGCTGAGATTTGCTTCATTAAATATATATATGGTTGGTGAGCAACCGATTAGCAAATAGCTGAAAAGACGTGCATTCGCTATGTGGGCGAGTGGCTAATCAGCTTTCACAGGATGCTATTCAAGTTGCACTGTTCCACATTCCACTTTCACAATCGCTTCTTTTTTTTCTTTTCTTTTTTTTTTTTTTTTCATTTCATTTTGGCTCGCCACCGTAACGACGTGACTGAGGGAACAGAACGATGCTGCTCGTAATTAGCTTCCATTTTGTAAATGAAGCTATCAGGAGGATGAAATGACAGGATTTCACACTTTCCAAATTAGATTTTTACAGGTTGCGCCACACCATGTGTCCTTGAATTCTTCAAAGAAAGGAGCTTTTTCTTTTTTTTTTTTTTTTCCATCGTCTTCTGTTTTCGCTCGTTCGGCGCTTGAAAGGTTTCGCCGCTTCGCTCAGGTGCAGATTATGCTGACACGCTCATTTGTTCCACTAATGACTTTTAACTGCGCTGAAATAGGAGTGACTCTAATCACAGATGAGTGATTACCAGGATAGAAGCATGTGAGAGAATTCACATTCCTATTCCTCTCGTTCTCTTATAGTCCCTATTATTCTTCTGCACATCCAGTACAAGTACTTGCAAAAGTAATCTATTAATCATTTATATTTTCAGATGTAAATAATGTAACTGGTAAGGGGGAGAGGGAAATGAGTGCAGGCTGGGGGTATCAGGGGTTTGGTGAAGGAGAATGGAGTTAAGAGATTACTCGGGTCAAAGTACTTACATTGCGTTAGATGATGAAAATATAGGTGGTTAGCTACGCTAGGAGGGGTAGAAGGGGGTCGGCTGGTGGATTAAGGCCGAGTTAGGAAGGGTAACACAGGGTCTGAGGTTTACATGAGCTTTTGAAAATGAACAAAATGGGAAGGTAAGGAAAATAAGATCTAAAAGATATAGAGGACTGAGAGGGAAGAAGGGTTGTTGGTAACCTTAGTTGGTAGAAGGGGTAAGAAAGGTTACAGAAGGTTGGAGGTTAGGGCTTAAAGGAGTAAATCAGCTAAGAAGGTGGGTTAAGGTTTGGATACACAGGGTAAATCGATTGAGGGGATTTTTAAAGGGTTTACATGGATCGAGAGGATTGAAGTGGAGTTGTGATGTAGGGGGAGGACTGGGAATAGGTAGGGATGGCGTTTGGCGTCTTTTAGACTGGGGTGTTTAGCTCTCTGCTAACTGCAACTGTAACCCAACTGTTTTGCAACATATAGTCCGAGGAGTGGACGCGCCATCACATTCACTCCAAGGTCAGACGGTGCAACGCTCAGAGAAAATACAAAAACACCCAAATGCTACATCTTAGACCCTACGGTCCTTACTGAACATGCTAAATGTTCAAAATGGCAGCATAATTAGAAGAAGACTGAACAAATACAGTTTGTTTGGAAGGGCTGCCAGGAGAAACTGCAAAGTGGAAGAAGTTTGCATCTGAACAAAGCCCATGGCATTTAAGCAGAAACCCACTGCCAAGCACGGCGGTGGAGGAATGAGGATTCGGGCTTGTTTTGCAGCTACAGGACATGCACACCTTTCAGTTACTGAGTCGGCCATGAACTCCTCTACATACCAGAATATTCTAGAGGCGAATGAGAGGCCATCTGTATGACAGCTAAAGCTTGGTTGAAATTGGGTCAGGAAACAGAACGATGATCCGAAGCACACTGATGTAAATCTACATCAGAATGTCTGAAGAATGAGATAGTCAGGGTTTTGCAGTGGTCTAGTCAAAGTCCTGCTATGATCAGATTATTTCTATTTATGTTTTTACACAGAAAAAAAAAATGTGATTGTGAATTCTGCCATTTATTTCCTACCAGAGTCACGTTCATTTCTTTCCAATGATGCGATGTAGTGTTGATGGGAGAGTTGGACCACTGCAAAATGTTTTCTTAAAGTACATCCTAAATATGCATCAATGGACAAACCTGGTCAATCAATATATTCAGCCGAACTTTACACCTGACCAACAGAGGCAATCCCGGATTACTATAGCATGTACAGTAGGCACTAGGCATGATTGGTGCTTTACTCTTCTTACCCTGATGAGCCCATCACTCTGGAACAGGGTAACTCTGAGCTCATCAGACAACATGACCTTTTTCCAATGCTCCACAGTCCATTCTTTATGCTTGCTAGCAAATGGAAGTTTTTTTTTTTTT
>QNUK01001438.1:0-32500 GCA_013621035.1 Clarias magur | reverse complement strand
ATAGATTTCTTACAAGTTGTACTGTATGTAATACGAAAATTCATATTTATAGAACAACTTCGGTTCAGTGTAGATTTGCATTCCTTTGCTTATTTTCTTACACTTTGCTGTACAGTAGGTATCTACTGTGTCTGTTTAAGAAATCTAACTGTTCGTTGTTATTTACAGTACAGTACATATGCAAGCTCCTGTACAGTAGGCTTCTATGTATTGTGATATCATTCATTAATAATATAATTGTACTTTAGCTTGTTTCTGTAATTGAATTTCATGGAAAATGAAAATTTAGCACTTCTACAGTACTTCAACCATTTTACTGTATTACACGGCAGCATTTTCATAAAATGTGAACAGTTTTACAGCAGAGCGTGATGAACGCCACTTTTGGAATTTTTCTCATTTTGGAACATAATTTTTTTTAACACACGAAATTGCTTAGAACAAAATGTCTCCTTTGAAAACTGCTATAGAGCCGTACCCCGGCATAGAAAATTGAATCTGTTCCGAGTATAGCAATCCATCGCAGGGCACACACACACACACACACACACTCATTCACACAATGGGCAATTTGGGAACGCCAGTTAGCCTAATCTGCATGTCTTTGGACTGTGGGGAGAAAAGCCACCAAGCACAGGGAGAACATGCACACAGATCCGAGGAAGGAATCAAACCCGGACCCTGGAGGTGCAAGGGGACAGTGCTAACCGCTTAGCCACCATTCTCCTCGAAAATTTGTACTGTGATATAAATCTTTCCCTAAGAAATAATACAGCTATATACCATTCCAGCAACACAAAAATATTAGCAATATTACCAATTTCCAGCAGTCTAATCATATTTTTGCATATAAAAACATTGAGAAAAGACCTTAAAGCCCTTAAATCTCACTTAGCCATAATTTAGGATTCTGCGTTCCTCTTTTTTAGCAACGATTTCTTTATTGATTTCCACTAAAAGCAGCTCCGTTTTCCTCTTATTACCGTCCTTGCTAACTTTCTTGGGGCACATGGTGCTACTGTATGTCTTCAATAAACCATGCGCGTAATGCAAAAAAAGCCACAAATTCGTAAAAACTGACGCAAACAGGTTTGGAACAGCTCCCAGATGTACTGTATGCGTTCTGTTCAGTTTTTTTCAAATCTCTTGGTAAATTAAAATTCTTAAGATGAAAAATCATGAGAAAAGAAAAGTCAGCCGTACGACAAGGTTCTGTTGTACAACCGTATTTTCGAGACTTTAAACTTCCATGTGTTGAGCAAAAACACAACATGTACATGCCTGATTTTCAAGTGAAAGCTATCACGTTTTAACGAGTCAGTCACAAGCCGCGACTTCTTCCTGTCATCAGTGAAGCGAATATACTTCCTAAACGTCCTGTGTGGAAAAGTGGTGTGTTTTCAAACCATTTTTGGAGAATGCTGAAGCGCCAAGAAAAGGATATTTGCACTCTTTCTGCCATTGTTCATCATAATGAATTAGATTTGTGTTGTTTAAAGTTACAAGACATTCTGCGAATCAAGACATGATGATCATCACATTGATCTTCTTCGAACATCTTGTATATACTTTACAGAACAATTAGGGATCCTGTAGTGTAAGCGCTGTGGTGAAGCAGAGAAAGAAATGTTCCAAAACCTAAAATATGCACAAGTGATTTGTGTAGAAGAGACACGAGATACACACACGGTGTGTGGGGAGCTGTTGGTTTCATGGTGTATATGTGTACTCTGATGTGTGTGTACTATGATACGGAGCTGTCCTCATGTACCACCACAGTGAAACTGAAACTGGTAGAGGAGGAGGCTGATGATGTTGTAAGCTGAAGTTTTCGGATTGAAGTTTTTCATGATCTTCAACAATCTTTATTGGAATTTAAATGGTGCAACAATACCTTCAGTCTTATTCGCTACAAAATCACAAAGCATGAGTTTTATAACATACCATTGATACTAAACTGCATACTTACAGGAACATAAACTCAAATGCGGGCTGATTTATCCATTGTTGGAGTTTTTGAGCTATTTAATGCTTATGAATCAAAGAAAGCATCCATTTGCAAAAGTTGTTCAAATAACATTTCTTCCATACGAAGCTACTAATCATCTTCATCACAACTGATGCATTTGAAGCATCTTTGAACTTCATGCTCCGATCCCCTGTAACACAGTTGATCATCTTCCACTTAAAGAAATAACATTAGAACACTGTTGACTACATAATGATGGGATAACATTGAGCGAATGTCCCTAATACAAAGCTGCAAAACACTATTCCTGCCAAAATGATGATCTGTGCTGGATTCCACTTGGAACTCCCGTTGTTGCGTTCTTACTACTGGACCACTAGGGGGCATACTGATAATGCTAGGAAATGTACGTATATAACAACAAGTTTCACAAACACCATGTTTTTGGCCATTAGTCTTTCTGCTGCTACCGTTAAGGGGTCACCACAATCGAGCCTTTGAACTTGCCACAGGTTTTTATGCCAGATGTGAAAAATCTATGCCCATTTTTATCCAGGCTTGGGACTGGCACTGCACCAAGTGGCTGGGGTTTGAGCATTGGCTGGGAATTGAACCCGGGCAGGCAAGAGACCTACCACTGATAGCATTCACCACTACAATGCTATAGTGCAGTAATTCGAGATCAACCTCACAGTCGCTCAGTGGTTGGGGCATTGGACTGCTGATCAGAAGGTTCAAACCCCAGCACCACCAAGTTGCCAACAGTCAAGTGCTCAGATGTACAATGAAATGTTTTTTTTTTTTTTTAAGGTTAAGATTAATGGATAAGGGTGTCTGACAAATGAGGTAAATGTAAAATGAGATACACACACTGTGTGTGGGAAGCTGTTGGGTCCATCCCACTCTCTGATCATACTTCAATGGATCCTGGATGAGTTAGATGGATGTTAATCAGCATAGATGCTCCAAATAAAGGTTACTGTACATTTTGATTGTTCCAAGGTCGCATTTGTAACATTGTTTTTGCAGTCATCGTACTACATCATAATGTACTGTACATGCAACATTATCCTTCCTGATGGGAAGCGCTTACAGGAGGAGATGCTAAAACTTCGATCGCGTGGATGCCCAACTGCGATGGATCACATTCATGTTTCACAGCACAAAACATATTATATACATAAGGTCATGTCTCAGAGCAGGGAGGCACATAACGGCGCAGTGTACTAAGATTAAGAGCCACTACGCGCGCACACACACATACACGCCTTCGCCATGTTATTAGCCGTGGCTCGAGCAGCCGCGGAAGCGAGCCGAAAGTTTTTCAGGGGCTTATATTGCAGAGGGAGCAGCAGGAAGCCTGAGTGGGTGTGAAATGATTTCTCAGCGCTGCTGGGCATCCGTGGCCTTTTGCTGCTCAGCACAATCTAATATTAGAACATATTACTGTGCGATTTTTTTTTTTCTGACATTTAAATGCTGTTACGGCGACTGAGGTCCCTTTCTGAAAATGTCCAAGCTCTCACCTGCTCTCTCACAAACATACACACACACACACACACACCACGCAATTACACACATGTGCATGGCAAGGACGCGGGTATAACAGCAGCGCTTCACTCTTAACACAATGCTCAAGGTGGTTTATTGCCATGACAAATAAAAGCTACATTTGGCTTTTTTATTGTTAGTGTTTTTTTTTAAGAGACAGAATGAATGAATATTAAAGAATAAGTTTAAGAAATTTAACGGAACTCATAGGTTTTTAGTTACCGCAAAAAAGAAATAAGCGATTGTTGATACGCAGGTCCTTTAGGAGACGTAATAAGAAATTGACTTAGTTTCTCTTTAACACACACACACAGAGCTCTAATAGTCTTAAAATTTCTTTCATTTCTTTAAATAACCATTTAAATTCCCAAAACAGGTACTAGGCTGTTAACTTCCTCGCTCCCCTTTGCTCGTCAGCACACTTTCAGCCCTCATTAAAACCCGAATGCAACATCCCAGCTCGTGGAGACGCTGAAATTCCCTGGATCTCAGATCAACCTTCTGTTACACCGAGGATCAGACCTCTACAGCTCGCCTGCCTGAAATAACTCCCCCATGTGATTACGCAACATATTAATACTAGACAAGGGGTCTCTCTCTCTCTCTCTCTCTCTCTCTCTTTCTCTTTTTCTCAAGCCATCATCATCTCTCCAAGGTGTTGAAACTGCTTTAAAAGCAACCAACAATTCAATATGACGTGACCTTTAGCTCTTTGCCTTACAAGAACGTGTCCGCTCACCTTCTGTGATATCAGATATACAGTACAGTATGTTGGTTGGTTGGTTGGTTCCATCTACGAGTCGCCAGGCACATCGGGAAACGGATATGGAACTCACGTTGTTTCTGTCAGTTTTACAGGGTTGGATTGCCAGCACATCGTCTGATTGTATCTGTTGGTGGATCTGGGGGTGAAGGTGAAGGACCTTGCTCAAGGGTCCAACAGTCGCAACCCAGCGACCTCCTGGTCAGCAGTCCAACACCTTAACCACCAAGCCAACCCTGTATCACTCACTCTTGGTCTATAAGACATCCTGTATTCTGGGTCGTGAGAGGCCTGGAGCCTATCCCAGGAGACTTAGGGCACGGGATGGGGTACAACCTGGACAGGGTGCAAATCCATTGCAAGGCACACACACATACCAACACGATAGACAATTTGGGAATCCCAATTAGCCTGTCTTTGGACTGTTGAAGGAAACCGGATTACCCGGAGGAAACCCACCAAGCACGCGGAGAACATGCATACCCCATGCACACAGAGGCAGGAATCGAACCCGGACCCTGGAGGTGCAAGGCGACAGTGCTAACCACTACACCACGCTTGAGATATACATGCATGTATATACAGTACGGAAATAACTTCACTTGAGCTTCAGAAGATCCAAACCGACCCCTCACTCACTGCAGTTTATATGTGGGCGTGTACAGTATGAGGAAAGAAGAAGACGAGATAGAGAGGAGGAAGGACAGAAATGGATCATGGGTTTGTCTGGATCTAAGCCAGCTGATGTCACAGTGTGTTCTGGTGACTCGAACTATTTCTGCTTCAAACAAAAACGTGAGGTGTTTCCACTCGGTGCGCAAAGCTGGTGTAACCTATTGCTATACCTGTGAGCGAGAGAGAGAGAGAGAGAGAGAGAGAGAGAGAGAGATAGTCCTACTTGTTTTCCCTATTCACTTTTGGTTAGATTTGTTGCTCTTCAAGAAAAAAAAAACTCTGCTGCAATCAAGTAGGCAGCAGAAGAGAGGAGCACACACACATAGAAAAAATCACGAACCTTCACTTCTAATGAGAAACGCTCTAAACACTAAGCATGAAGTCTGACACTCATGTCTATTCTCATCTCTCTCCCTTCAAAAATGTTACCCAATTTAAGTGATTTTTCAAACTGTAGCATAATTAGGAAGAAATGAGACACAACAACATCTGTAATGTCTGGCTGATGTTTGTGCTTGTAAAGAAATGCGCACTCAACCTTGCATCCTTATCCGTTACGATACAGTACATGAGATTACGAGACTATGGAATGGAATGGAAGAACAGTGAAACATCTCTTGCCTGTCAATCCCCCAGACACCCAACCTCCCCACCACCAAGTTCACCAATTTGAATTTGATTTCCAACCTGGAAGTGGTTTCTATTTTGGAACTTATACCTATGGAATTGTTACAGTGTATCCTGTCCAACATGACCCTCTCATTAGATGTACATTATATGAAGACATTCCATTCATCTGGAAAGCAAGATCTGCAATCCAACTACAGACAGTGGAGGCCAGTATTTAGTCCCATTTTACAATTGCGGCCAATTAGCCTGATCTGTACACCTTTGGCCCGCCGGAGGAAGACAGGGTACCTGGAGGAATCCCACCAAGCACGGGGAGAACATTCAAACTCCATGCCCACAGAGACCGGAAATTAATCTAGCCTGGAGTTGAACCCGGACCTTGGAGGTGCAAGGCAACAGTGCTGACCACTACACCGCTACACTACAATATTATGGAAATCTATGTGGAAATCTATTTTTTGAGATACATACTGACTACCTTTATATTTTAGCAAAGTGTCAAGTGTCAACCAGTGTCACGTGTCGAACTGGCGCTAATTAAAGATTCCCCTATTAAGGAACAAGTGAGCCTGAACACATATACAGGATACAGTACTTACAGTATATCTCACTCACTCACTCATCATCTACACCGCTTAATTCAGAGTCAACGGGGGCCTGGAGTCTATCCCAGGAGACTTGGGGCACATGGCAGGGTACACCCTGGACAGGGTGCCAATCCATCGCAGGGCACAGACACACACATACACTCACTCATTCACACACTACAGGCAATTTGGGAACGGCAATTAGCCTAATCTACATGCCATGTCTTTGGACTGTGGGAGGAAATTGGAGCATCCCTAGGAAACCCACCAAGCACGGGGAGAACATGCAAACTCCATGCACACAGAGACGGGAATCGAGCCCGGACCCTGGCGGTGCAAGGCGACAGTATATACATACATACACATTACCCACACTTACGCTAATAGTGTGTATGGTAGTTTTAGGAGAAATAAACTCATAGATAAGAATAAGGTAATATTGCTTGTCTTTTCATTTCAAGTACTGTACATTTTGGCGCATACTGTACTCACTCACACACGCACACACACACACACACACACACATATTCACATGTCGGTTTTTGCATTGTACGAATCATTATTGGAAATGCACATGTACCATTAAGTTATTTTAGGATCGGACATTAAAAGAGATCCTATAAAACTTACATAAATGCCCAGAGTTCGTCATGTAAAGTTGCGAGGTATGCTCACTGCTAGACATTTCAGCATACAGAGATACTGCATGACATAACACTTTGCTGATCTTTGACAGGAATATGTTCCAGCAGCTGGGATTAAAATAAGGATGAGGGAAAAAATAGAGCTATGGATATAGCGTGGGCGGGCTACACCGAACTATGTGAATTAACATATATCCAATAATCTAGTCATATGCAGCACAGTACAGTACAGTATAGTACAGTACAGGACGCTACGGAAGTGTAGTTCTCTAGTAAGTTGCAAAAAACCAATGCATCGACTCTGCGAATACGACACCTGCTTTTTTTTTTTTACACCTCACACTACCGATGTGTCTAGGCTGAAAAAAGATACTGCTCGGTTTAATACACTCTCATCATCCTGAAGTCTAGGGGCGTATTAAGCCGCAGTCAGCAAACAGGTCCACGGGAGATATAGTCTCAGACGGGGGACGCAAGAGAGAAAAGTCTGCCTAACAGCTAACAAGTAATGAAAGACTGAAATAATCTCATCTGCAATCTTCTCCACTGATACACTTCCCGAAATCTTCATTTACTTGCATCCAATGTCATTTTTTAAGCTGCGAAATCTCATTTGCAAATAAATGATTTGGTGAAATAGCAGGGAAAAGGCCTGGCTTTCTACCGCAGCCAATCAGAAATCAGTGATACTGCAAGCCGAAGATGTAAGACGAGGTCTTAATGAGGTTCATGCGCAATGCAGTACATTGTTAACATGTTTTTATTTTGATGGAAACAATATACAGCAATGCCGTGACAGTTTTTTTTTTTTTTTTTTTTCTAGGAGGAAACGTTTTTATGTTTATTTAACATTTATGGAATGAGAGTCCAGTTTTAGTGTTTTATAACAGTTAGGGGTAAAGATGTAACTTTATTGTTTTCCTATTTCATTTAACAATAAGCCTTCCTAATATAATATAATTGTAAAGCGTTGAGGGGATTCAAAAAAAGGTCACAGACACGAGGGCTGATGCAGACACAAAAGGTATGTTTAATTCTTTTTCTCTGCGCCGGAACAAACAAAGGATGTGTATAAACGGGGCAACAAAAGAGAGCAAAAGTGAAACTAAAAGTCTTTGCGCAGTGCGGGGCTCCGTTGCTTTAGCTTGAATAGGGAGAGTAGGCGAGATCGCAGAGGTGACAGTCCCCAGTGTGTAATCCTGCCTCGGCCGCGGTGGCATGGGATGCTGTGGGCGCCTGAGCGGAGGAGACACGCTCGGGTATGAGAGGCATGCGACGGCGTTGTCCCTGTCTCATAGGAATTTTTTTTGAGCCTGTTGGTAGCTGTCCGTGGTGCTGACTGGGTTTGATAGATAGAGGCTTCTGGACGAGTGAGGAGTTGCTTTTCCATGGGGCGCGCTGGTTATGAGCCCGTCGCCACAGCACAACCCCCCCCCCCCTACCTCAGCTTTGAGCTCATCTTTGTTGATGAGAAAAGTGCGTGCCGTCTCGATAGAGCATCTGCATTTCCATGCTGTGCCCCGCACCTGTGTTGGACTGAGAAGGAGAAATCTTGCAGTGAGAGGAACCAGCGCGTGATGTGAGGATTCGTATCTTTAGCCCTTGCCAGCCACTGTAGAGGGGCATGGTCTGTGACCAATGTAAATGTTCGCCCCGTACTGCACTCCACTGTACTTTCTCTGGAAGACCCTTTTTTTAAAAACTAGAGAGGGGCGCTGCAACAGAGGAGAAATTAGGTACGAAATGTCTGTAATAGCTCTCTAGACCCAGAAAGGCACGTACCTGTTTTTTCGATGTTGGCCGCGGGTACGTACGGACTGCTTCCACCTTTTTCTCCTGTGCCTCGGTCAGCCCCAGGTGGCATTTTTTTGGGTTGGCAGTCAGACCTGCCTTCCGGAGTTCTTCCAGTATTGCCTTGAGATGATGCAAGTGTTCACCCCAGTCCCCTGAGTGGATCACCACATCATCCAGATATGCAGCTGCGTATGGGCGGTGGTGGCGAAGCACGATGTCCATTAGTCTCTGAAATGTAGCTGGGGCCTCGTGAAGCCCGAACAATAACACCCGATACTGGCATTGCCCCTGTCCGGTAGAGAAAGCCGTTTTTTCTTTAGCCTCTGGTGTCAGAGCTACCTGCCAATATCCTTTTGTGAGGTCAAGGGTAGATATTAATCTGTCGATGAGATCATCCACTCGGGGTAAGCATCGAATTCAGAAATTTGATTTACGCGTCTGAAATCGTTACAAATTCTGAGCGACCCGTCGGGCTTAGGTACCGCTACTATGGGACTGGACCAGGGACTAATCGACTCCTCTATTATGCCATTTTGAAGCATATTTTCCACCTATATTTCTTGATGAGTGAGGAGTTGCTTTTCCATGGGATGCGCTGGTTATGAGCCCGTCGCCACAATAATATAATATAATATAATAATAAATATATAATATAATTAATATAATATAATATAATATAATATACATTCAACAGATTGTGTTGTACATTTTCAAAAACGCACTGATGATTTTTTTAATTATATTATTATTGTTATTGTTATTATTGTTATTATTATAATAATAATAATATTATTATATATTATTATTATTATTATTATTATTTATTATGTGAACTTAATAATAAGAACAACACTAATTATATTACTAATACTAATAATAGTAACAGTAGTTTTTCTGTTATTATATTATTATTAATTATTATTATTATTATTACTAGATTTTCCCGCAGCTTTCTTAACATGGAAATTAATTTCTGTTGAATTTCAAAAAATGTACAACGCCATCTGTTGAATTTTGGGATGAGCTAAATGTTTTACATGCTGCCGTGAAGTGCGCAAAATGAAGGCATGAGATCGCGTTTATTAAGTAGGTTTCAATTGCACACTAATAAGCACATCTTTTTTTTTTTTTTTTTTTTTTGTACAGCGCCATATATTGAATTTTGAGATGAACTAAAGATTTTTTTCAAGGTTGATTTTTTATGATATAGGGGTGTTTTTCATTTACATTTCTAAGTAGCATATTTTCTCAATGTATAGATATGCCTTATTATATGTATAGATTATTATTATTATTATTATTATTATTATTGTTATTATTATTGTATTATATTATTATTATTCATAGATTATGAATAGAGCATAATAGCATCTGGTAAATGCTGTAAATGTTTTTTCTTTTTGCTTAATAATAATAATAATAATAATAATAATATAATAATAATAATAATAATAATAATAGAAACTCCTGTGTAGGGGTGGCTGAGTGGTTAAGGTGTTGGAAGGTCCCAGATTCAAACCCCAGCACCACCATGTTGCCACTGTCGGACCCTTAAGCAGGGTCCTTAACCCTCAACTGCTCAAATGAAAAGATAAGATAAAATGCAAGTTGCTTTGGATAAATAGATAAAATTTGCCATTTTTTACAGGTAATCTACAATAATAGTAATTAATATGGTAAAAAATAAAATAAAATAGGGCATTAGAACTGGCTAATTGTTGTGTTAAAATAGATATAAAGTCAGAGACAAATCATCTTTGGGGCCGTATCACATCACCCCATTATATTTTCCTACATCATGGCATATGACATTGTAACATGGGTTTCTCTAATTGTTTTATTCCTTATATATACAGTACAGTAGAGGAGGGCACATAACTTGAATTGAATTGAATTCAATGAAATATTATTTATTTAGTGCTTTTAACAATTGACATTTTCTCAAAGCAGCTTTACAAAATGAAAGGAAAATTAGACAAAAGAGTATGAAATGTGAGTTTTTTTTATTTATTTATTTTTATAAAGAGTTTACTGATCATGTGCGCCACAACACGACGCGACACCAGGTAGTCATGAGTTCAGGGTAAAACTTGTTTTACAGCAAGAAAAAGTCTGACACATGGACGGAAGTGTTACTTATGGAAGTAACCAGAAGGTTATGAGGTCAAATCCCAGGACTGCCCAAAATGTCACTTATAAATTAGGCTCAGTCTGCCAAATGGCCAAGTATAATGTTAATAATTAATTAAAAAAAAAAAAAAACCTGAAAAGAAAATCTAAAAAAAAAAAAAACCTTTAAGGCTGTGATTTTTATGTAATACATTGTCACGCGTCTTTATTTTTCTCTAGTCTCTCTGCAACCTTTTAAAAGTTAGAATGTCTTCTGCTTGGAATTTACTTTCTGACCTTCTTAACGCTCTCTGTTATTTTATCAACAGCCAATTTAAGCGAATAAATATTTTAGGTGTCAGTTAAACAATTGAGCAATTGAATGTTTAATTATTGAGTCGTGGGTGTTTGCTCAGAGAAACGAGCTCAGACATTTTTTGGATTCTGTGCAAAATTAAACAAATCTCTTCTTACTAGTGCAAACATATTAACTGTGCGGGTTCCTGATGAATTCTAATGAATTTGTACTTTAAACTCGATCGGCGTCCAAACACGGGGGTGAAGGATTTAGATGAAGAAGCTTTTGTTTTGCGTTAAATTCAAGCTAGGACGGCGGGACGGAGGGTTCCAGGGTGCTATTCCTGACTCGGGTCTGTTTGCACGTCCTCTTGGGTTCCCCTGATGGGTTCCTAAGTCTCCTGGGATACGCCCCAGGCTCCCTGTGACTCCGTATAAAGGATGAAGTGGTATGGAAAATGAATGATTGAATGAATCTGGGATGGATGTTGTGGAGAAAATCTATAGATGCCGATGACTACGGAGGAACAGGGATCGAAACAGGGGTTTATTACAGCATCAGGTCTTTATTTTTGCCCATCAGAATCGTCTCACAGACAGACAGACAGACAGACAGACAGACAGACTGATAGACAGACAGATAGACAGACAGACAGATAGACAGACAGACAGACAGACAGACAGATAGACAGACAGACAGACAGACAGATAGACAGACAGACAGACAGATAGACAGACAGACAGATAGATAGATAGATAGATAGATAGATAGATAACATAAAAAATAATTGTATAGTTATCAGGATGTAGAAATGACAAATGTCTTCTATATAGCTGGTAAAGAGCTGGTTCGTTCCCCGGGTGATGCTGTAGCCTCTCGCAGCCGAGGGTCTAGAGAGAGCTGATTGGCCGAGCTCTCTTAAAGGGGTAACTTAGTGGTCTCACATGAATTACAGCTCTACGGCCAGTCAGGGGCGCCTGTGAGCTCACGCGGGCGGAAGGAGCGGATAGCGCTGTCCTCCGAGTGTGTTACGCCGCACTTAAATAAAAGAAAATAATCATAATTTTAATCAGAAGGGAAATGTTAGAGATCAGACTCGCCCTGACTGAAATACGCAGTACGTAGACATTTTTCAGTCTCACATTTTAACTCGGTGGTTAAGGTTTTGCACGAGCGACTTAAGTTCAAATCCCTTTCAACCGTCAACCGCTCATCTCTCTGGCTGGATCGTATTGTGCCTCGCTTGTAAGTCTCTTTGGATAAAAGCAGCAGCGTGTTCATTTCATCTCTAAACACACTCTCGGCAACAGCTTTAACTAAGAACGTCCGTTTTTTTTTTTTCCACTTCAAAGCACCGCGGCCTCGTTTTTCCAACACCCCCCCCCCATCCCCCACCATTCCCTCGCTAAGATGAGAGCTAATTTTTAAAAAGCTCCATGACTGAATCGGAGAGCGTGACATATGAATGCGGCAGCGGCGTCTCAGAGTCAATTTGGTTGCGGAAGCGTCGCCATTAAAGATCACAACGACGTTCGAATGGAATTCGCATTGACTGCGATACGTCGGCGGCGCCGTCACTCTTCCACTTCTGCGGATTCAGAGGCACTCGAACCTTTTGATGTGACATAAGAGAGCATGTTGAGAGCGGAACACTCCAAAGGTTCGACACGTGTGCGGCTATTAAAAGCGTTTGGCGTTTGTTTCGTACACCACAGCATACACTGACTGTTAGGAAAGTTTCATATCTGTGTACAAGGGATGAACGAGTTCGTCATGGAGTTTGTTATTAGTGCCATGGTCATAGTGGGTGTTCAGTAGTCTGTTTTAAGACCATACGTTTATATTTAAAGCAGTTTATTGGGTGCGCAGGTTTATCCGAGTACCCCGGCTACTGTAAACATTATGAAGAAAATACATTAAGCTGAATATACTGTAGTGCCACCAGGGATCATATTGTATGTACAGGGGTGTGGTGTGGTGTCTCGCACCAGTGGACTGTGGATTGCAAGGTGGGACATCCATGGAGATCAGACTTGTTTGTCCAGTGATTTCCATGGATGCTTGATTGAATCTTGGAAATTTTGAGGCCAGATCACCAACCATGAACTATACCCGATGCATTGATTGTTCTATCTACTGCCTTTCCATCACAGACAACATTTTTTTAGGAATTTGTGGTACCTAGCCTTTGGTTCCCACACACATAGATGAGGCTTGCATGCCTATGATCCTGTCATCGGTTTACCGGTATGTTGGTATAATCATTGTTATTAGCTTCACCCGGCAGTGGTGTTAGTGCTTGGGCTGATCGGTGTAGCTTGGCGTTGAAGTCATGCAGGTTTTCCTATTTCCCAATTAATCAGGTCAAAAGATGGGTGATAACAGAGACAAACAACTATGAGGGACTGCTGAGAAGTGATAGTGGGGGGAAAATCTTTCTAGTTAGGTAATGAGATTTACAACTTGATGAATACAAAACTTTGCAGCGTCGGTATTCCCAAGTGGCGTCATGGTGGCTGAGTGGTTAGCACTGTCTCGGGTCTGGGTTCAAGTCGTACTTCAGGGTCAGTGTGCATGGAGTTTGCATGTTCTCCCCATGCTTGGCAGGTTTCCTCCAGCTACTCTGGTTTCCTCCCACAGTCCAAAGACACGCAGATTAGGCTAATTGGTATTCCTAAATTGCCCATGAGTGTGTGTAGGGGTGTGTGAGCGCCCTAGGATATGTTGGCACCCTGTCCATGATGTACCCCGACTCGTGCCCTTGGTCTCCTGGGATACGCTCCAGATGCCCCCGCGACCCTGTACACGGCATGTGTTCAAACGCTACATGATTGTCCGCACATTTTTTAAAATATTGAATATATTTTTCTTATGGGAAAATTTGTTTCATGATAATAAAAAAAAATGCCTTAAGAACTCACCACTAGAAATAATTCAAATTGATTAGGTTTCAACTACACACCGTCAGGACAAGGTTGATTTTGGATGTTAGAATGACTTTAATGATAACATGGAATGAATGGCCCTAAACCATGGCTGCAATTACACTCTCAAAACAACACAAAATCAATAATTACTCACAGCATTTATGCCACTTAATGTACTTTCACACAACATTGGATGGTCCATCATGGCTCCCAAATCCAGCCAGACCAAAGGTGAAACAAAGGTGATTAAACAACACACAAGTGGAAAATCAGTGCTCATGATTGAGGCATGTGACATGTCACACAGTGCAGGAACACTGGCTTTGTTAAATAACTTCACTATTATTCTGTAATGTGCGGTTCAAGCTTCCCAGTTTGGTCAATTCCGGTTGTCTGGTGTTTTTTAACTTGGAAGTTGTGATGTGGTGTTCATTGTTTGACTAAGCAATACTGTATATGTGCATTTACTAGCCTCAGCAGGTGGAGTAGTGGAAGGTACTCAGGGATCTCACTTTCAGAGGACAAAATCTATCTCTTGATTTGACCTGTATATGTAAAGCGGAAATAAGGTAAGTAGGTGAGCGTAATTCTTTCCACTGGGACGACATTGGGCAGGATTACCATGAAATGTGCCAGGGTTGGGGAAGCACTGGGTCCACTTTGGGATAACACTGGCCATTATGTTTGGCCAGCATTGGTTCATTAAAGATTTGTCTGCTGCATAGTTTTTTTTTTTTTTTTAGTCACCTTGAAAACTCTCCTTGCCAATGTTGGGTCAGCAGTGGGTACCATTAGGGAGGTTGGTTGGATGATGTCAGTCATTTCAGTTGCCAGTCTATCGATCCATGATATTTCTGACAGTTGGGCGTCCAGGAACAAAACTTTTAACTGCATCTTAGCACTGTTGTATTGGAAGAATCATTAGGAAAAGTGCTCAAAATTGAACAGTTGGGTCAAATTTGGCAACACTGTGCCAGCAGTTTTGTTGGGTCAGCAAGCAGATTTGTTGAGACACTGTTAGCCATTCTATTGGGCCAATCAGTCAGCATAATATTGTCTGTTAATGGCGATTCGGTCAATGTCAATTTGCTAACTTTCTTACCAAAATTCATCTGCTTTGATTTTTCTTTAGCGAGGTTTTAAAAAACAATTGTCGATCCTTCGTGCCGACTCTCAATAAAGTCAATTTAAAGTAATTGCAGATGTGCAAAGTTTTGCTAATTTCCCAGTCTGGGTTTTTTTTTTTTTTTTTTTAAGAATTTTTACTGCAGTAAAAGTAGTCATTTGCTTTAAATTGTATAGAATAACAGCTAAAGTGCTCAGAAACATTTCAAGTAAAATAAAACTATATAGTTATAACACTCACTTATTGTCTATACTGCTTTTCCTACATAAAGGGTCACAGGGGGTCTGGAGCCTATCCCATGGGGGGGAAACAAAACATTTAAAAAAACTTCATATTTATTTATTTCTTTAGTAGGAAATATATACAGCATGCATGGAATTCCTTTCTCTCTCTGTCCTATAATCATCAGCTTTCCCTTTAATTACAAAAATGGATCACTTGCATGAGATAGCGTTGTCCTTTATTTCTAGACCACTTTGTGCTCAGTATTGAATCTGATTCACAGATAAGTTTCCTTCTTTCTAGCTTGTCCTTCTCAAACACCCCTTTTTTGCATTATAAATATGGAAGACTGTTTCCTCTTCCTTTTTCCCCAGCGGAATGGAAATCAATGCTAATCTAGCCGGGTGAATCGGTCAGCATTAATCTTGTGGATCTGTCTGTTTGACTGGGTGGAATCGATCAATACGACGGACTGGAGGGAAAATGCTCATTAATCTCTAATTCTCCTCAAAGGCGCGGGCAAACTAGAAAGAAAAATAAACTGTTATTATAGGACTCCAAGCATGTCTTATATGTCTCCGTGTATATTCATGGCATGTGGAGGGTGAGTGACAGACGTCATTGGGTAAGAGTGGCATGGGTAATAAACTGATAGCACGGTTTATCTGGCATAAACTAAGGTATGGATTATGTTAAGAAATTTGAGTTTTTTTCAATCTCTATATGCAGGGCTGCCGCATGAGATTCTGAGCAAAACAAATATACTGCTTCCCAAACCTTCTCAATTACCATAGCATTTATAAGGACCCTCTGTCACTCAGACCTCAATGTTACCCATCGCCACCACCGTCGCCACCCTTACGGCACTACCGGCCTGTTTGTCCATCTACTGCAAAGAAAATGCTTTAAAATAATACAATAGAATTGCATTGAACAGGACAAAAATTAAATGAGACTGCACCAGTAGGAGGCGCTTACGATCCTTTTTTTTGGCTCTGAAGAATGTGAGGCTGTGTTCAAAATAGAGTTAAGCATGTATTCTGTCTTGAGTCTGTACTGAGTCCTTCAGACTTAAGCACTAAGTTATGCACACAGTGAAGATGACAATTTCTGTGTCAAATTTTGTACTTTTTTTCATTATTTATTATTATTCTCTTATTTTTATGGCTATTTCCTTTTTTTTCGGTCCATATTTTCTATCCGGTTTTTTTTTTTTTTGTATTTCCTATTCCAATTCTTTTCACATTTTTTAAAGTTAATGGTATATACACTATTAAAATTTCATAGAATTTCAGATTTTTCTTTTTTTTTTCGTCTTTTGTTTTTTATGTAAACATACATTATATTGTCATTAACTCATGCAATGCTGGTCCCAAGTACAGCTAAAATAAAAAGGTTGCATCAGGATGGGCATCTGGCAATATTTGTACAGACAGATAAATTTTTGTAAGTTGTTATATTTTGTATTTTTAGATTTCCTATGGATTTTTGAAAATATTTGTATCTTGCATCTTGTTTTATAGTTTAACTACTCTATTTTCATTCTATTCACTATTTATTTCCTTATTTCTTGTAAAAAAAAATAAATAAATAAATAAATATTTAAGGTCACGGGCGGTCGTACACACGTGGACAAAATTGTTGGCACCCTTCGGTCAATGAAAGAAAAACTCACAATGGTCACATAAATAACTTTAATCTGACAAAAGTAATAATTAAACATTTTTTTATGAATGTTAACCAATGAAAGTCAGACATTGCTTTTCAACCATGCTTCAACGGAATTATTAAAAAAAATAAACTCATGGAACAGGCCTGGACAAAAATGATGGTACCCCTAGAAAATACTGAGAATAATGTGACCAAAGGCACATGTTAATTCAAGGTGTGTCCACTAATTAGCATCACAGGGGTCTACAATCTTGTAATCAGTCAGTGGGCCTATATATAGGGCTCCAGGTAGTCACTGTGTTGTTTGGTGACATGGTATGTACCACACTCAACATGGACCAGAGGAAGCAAAGGAAAGAGTTGTCTCAGGAGATTCGAAAGAAAATTATAGACAAGCATGTTAAAGGTAAAGGCTATAAGACCATTTCCAAGCAGCTAGATGTTCCTGTGACTACAGTTGCACATATTATTTAGAAATTTAAGATCCATGGGACTATAGCCAACCTCCCTGGACGTGGCGTTTCCCAGGAGGAAAATTGATGACAAATCAAAGAGACAGATAATCTGAATGGTAACAAAAGAGCGAGAAAGATTTCTAAAGAGATCCAAGGTGAACTTCATGCTCAAGGAACATCAGTGTCAGATAGCACCATCTGTCGTTGTTTGAGCCAAAGTGGACTACATGGGAGACGACCAAGGACACCATTGTTGAAAACAAATCAGAAAAAAGTCAGACTGGAATATGCCAAACTACATGTTGACAAGCCACAAAGCTTCTGGGAGAATGTCCTATGGACAGATGAGACAAAAATGGAACTTTTTGCTGAGGCACATCAGCTCTATGTTCACAGACAGAAAAATGAAGCATATGAAGAAAAGAACACTGTCCCTACTGTGAAACATGGAGGAGGCTCTGTTATGTTCTGGGGCTGCTTTGCTGCATCTGGCACAGGGTGTCTTGAATCTGTGCAGGGTACAATGAAATCTCAAGACTATCAAGGGATTCTAGAGAGAAATGTGCTGGCCAGTGTCAGAAAGCTGGGTCTCAGTCGCAGGTCATGGGTCTTGCAACAGGACAATGACCCAAAACACACAGCTAAA
Source organism: Clarias magur (assembly GCA_013621035.1). Taxonomy (NCBI): domain Eukaryota; kingdom Metazoa; phylum Chordata; class Actinopteri; order Siluriformes; family Clariidae; genus Clarias; species Clarias magur. Next base: position 14,433 of record QNUK01001438.1, on the reverse strand, counting down.
AACACCCAAGAATGGCTAAGAGGAAAACATTGGACTATTCTAAAGTGGCCTTCTATGAGCCCTGACCTCAATCCTATTGAGCATCTTTGGAAGGAGCTGAAACATGCCGTCTGGAAAAGACACCCTTCAAACCGGAAACAACTGGAGCAGCTTGCTCATGAGGAGTGGGCCAAAATACCTGCAGAGAGGTGCAGAAGTCTCATTGACAGTTACAGGAATCGTTTGATTGCAGTGATTGCCTCAAAAGGTTGTGCAACAAACTATTAAGTTAGGGGTACCATCATTTTTGTCCAGGCCTGTTCCATGAGTTCATTTTTTTAAATAATTCTGTTGAAGCATGGTTGAAAAGAAATGTCTGGCTTTCATTGGTTAACATTCATAGAACTCTTATTATTACTTTTGTCAGATTAAAGTTATTTCTGTGACCATTGTGAGTTTTTCTCTTTCATTGACCGAAGGGTACCACCAATTCTGTCCACGTGTGTATAAGCATTTCACTGCATATCGTACTGTGTATGACTGTGTATGTGACAAATAAAATTAGAATTTTGAATTTGTATCAGATGGTCTGCTGTGGCGGTCCCCTCGACAGGGAGCTGGTATGTTTAGATGCTGTCCTCCCCACTCTCATTGTTCACTCAGGTTTGTTGGCGGTGAGGTGATTGGTTGCTTTACATCTCAGGGAGCCCTCATGTCTGTGTTTCCTTCTGGCTCTCCCTTTTAGTTATGCTTTTATAGTTAGTCCTGCCGGAGTCCCTGCTTGCACTTTGCACTAAATACACATTCACCTTATACATGTTGACTGTGACCAGACTAACTGCCATCTCTCCTTATTTTCTGTTCTCTCCCTGCTCTCTCTCGCTCTCTCTCCTTTCCCTCTCTCTGTCTCTGTCGAGCTATACATGTTCGCTCCTGAGTTGCCAGTGATCCAGACCCCTCTGCCCTCTGGAGCCGTCTAACCCGTCCTGGAGTCCTGCTTCTGGTTGGAGATCCCGTCACATGGATGCCCCGTGTGGTCTGCCTGGATGCGCTTTGTGGCTGGGGATGGTTTCCATGAAGACTGTCCTATCATCGATTGATGCTCTGGGGACCTGTGACTTCAGTTGTTCGATAGCTCAGGACTGGAATCTCCTACAGTCTACCTGAGCCTCCGGGAACAAACTGGACTCCTTTTAATTTAATTTTAACACATCTCCTGTTACACTGAACTTCCAGTACACATTACTGATCATTCTCTGCTATCCGTTATCACCCAGATGAGGATGGGTTCCCTGTTGAGTCTGGTTCCTCTCAAGGTTTCTTCCTATTACCATCTCAGGGAGTTTTTCCTTGCCACCGTCGCCCTCGGCTTGCTCATCAGGGACAATCTTATCATTTTGATTCATACACATTGCATAAAAACTTACTTCTTTTTATTGTGTAAAGCTGCTTTGCGACAATGTCAATTGTTAAAAGCGCTATATAAATAAAATTGAATTGAATTGAATTGAGGGAGCAGCTGAAATTTTTGCATATAAAAAAATTTAAACATTTAGAAAAGACATGTATATAAGGTTAAATGTGAAATAAACAGACATTAAACATCCACCTAACCTTAATTCATGATTCCTCTTGTCACCAGTGGCTTTAAAAATGAAACTGAAAGTGGCTCCCATCTCTTCTTTCCACCGTCCATGCTAACATTCTTGGGACCCACAAAATGCAAAAAAAATAAAAATAAAAAATTAACGACTACTAGATGCACAACGGCATTCGGTTTGGCTCTGTTCTTTTGCAAATTTCAATTCTAAATGGCGAAAATACGATTTAAAAAAAATTTTAGGTACCGTAACTCTGACGAGGGTTCATGTAGAAAGAAAAATCAAATCAGACTTTATCTATTTTTTTTTTTTACTATATTGTCCAAAAACAATGGTACCTGGTGCATTATTGTATTTTATTACTATTACAAAAATCAATATATTGTTCCCTCTTGTTGATACTGTATATGTCTCAGTTTCTTGATCTCACTTCCTCTCTGAAATGTATATTCCAGACCGGCAGTTCTCCAGGACCAGAGAGCAGTCATGGCTAATCTATTCCTCCGTCTCCGTCAGTACGAGAGAGCTGAAGTGCTTTCGAATGAAGTGGGCTGTACAGCGGATGATACTTAAACAGAACATTTCGCAGGTAATCGACACATCCTGAAGACAACAAATCATGTTTGATATGTTCCGAAACACAGACTTAATTTAGTTAACAGCTGTATCATACACCGAGTGAGAGAGGCTAATTGAATCGTATCAGCACGTGGGTGTTTTCAGAAAAGGTGGATTCTTTTCTTTGCAGGTGACATGTACTGCATAATTTATATTTTATAGTCATTTTGTGGAAAACGTGATGTTGGAGATTGTTGGTCGGGGGGGGCGGGGGGGGTGCATTACATATTTTAGGCTGGTCCCATGTGTGGTGTATGACATCACCTAGATACCCCATTAGCTATGCATTATGGGTACTGTGGGATTTCCACCTCCCTCTCTCATTGAGTCATGCAAGCACAATGGATGAGATCATCTGGTTCCATTGCGCAGAAAACCATCAAACAAAGCACAAAATAGATAAAGGTTTAACTACAGATTTACTATATTTGTGTTACATACAGTAAGTGACATGGGTTTATATACAGTACTGTTGCTAATACAGTAACTAAGGCTGACGAGTTTTGAGTTGGAAGAATGATGTTAAGCTGAACATGTATTCACATTCCTGTCAAATGCATGGACAAAAAAGAAAGAAAGAAACGTACGTATGCATCAATTACATTTTAGTGTTGTTTACTAGCACTGAACAAACACCCATGGATATTAAGCCAGTGTAAGAAATGAGTTTTTAATGGAACAGTTCGAGATGTTTTTACCAAGTGATGGAGACCTGACCATGGTAGCAGTCATGGTATAAATTCACTCATCATTATCACCACTTTATCCTGTCTACAAGGTCACAGGGGGCCTGGAGCCTATCCCAGGAGACTTATAGCATGAGGCATGGTTTTAATCTGGATGGGGTGCCAATCCGTGGCAGGGCACACATATTGTCATGGGTCTAGCTGGTTGTAGTGGCTAGACCGGCTGATGTTGTTGTGGGCATATAGGTAGGTATGAAGGCAGAGGGGTGTAACAGAAAGAGTCTTTTATTTTAAACACAATAAACAAAAACAAACAGGAACCAAAACAACAAACTCAAACTAAAACTAGGGCTCAGGAAAAACAGGGACAAGAACTAAACACAGGGAACCAGGAACTGACATGGAAACCAGGAGCTGATACAGGGAACTGACAGAACTAGGTATGAGGAAACATGGAGCTGAAGCTAACTAAAGACACATAGGGGAACTAGAGACAAGACTGGACAGGACGTGGCTGGAACTAGACATGGAGAGACAGGACTAGGGGCACAGAGACTGGAGAGACAGGGCTAGACAAGAACTAGACTGGCTGGGTTAGTGAGGTTAGTAGCTACATGTTGTACTGGGGACACTGGAGGCTGACCTAACCGGGTTAGTGGCTAATGGTGTTAGTACTGACCTAGGGGACTGGAAGACAAAAGGCAGTGCACACATGGGGCTATACCAAACTAGCGGCCAACCTACTAGTGACCAGAACCACTAGCAGTCAAGCCCACTAGAGGTTAGCCTACTGGAGGCTAACCCTACTAGCCATCAAGGCCAACTAGCGGCTAACCCTGCTAATGGCTAAGCCCTCATGTGGATACACATACTAGGGAAAAGACCAGAAGACAAAACAGTACTTACACAGGACACAGGAGGAGACACAGCCTAACTACACAGTGAACAAAGCAGCTCCATGAATCCACAGACACAAGGAACATCAAGAAAACAAAACTAGAGCCCTCTGAAAACAAAGGTTACAAAACATAAACCAAATATAAACTTAAAGTAGCAAAAAGGAATGCCCACATGACGGTAATACAAACAAACCTCAACAAATCAACAGACCAAACAAACAATGCTCAACCCAGTTTCCCAGAACAAACTGCTATTTATAGAAGGTTTTAATGAGCCACATCAGTTCAGGTGAGCCTCATCACCTGACTGAGGTGCCTTCTGGGAAACTGAGTCAACCAACAAGACTACAGAGAGACAGACATGAACAGTGACCTCTAGTGGAGGTTCCTAACACATATACACTACAGGCAATTTGGGAACGCCAATCAGCCTAATCATGTCTTTGGACTGTGGGAGGAAACCAGAGGACACAGATGAAACCCAGCAACGGCAAACTCCATGCACACAAACCCACTGCAGGAATCCAACCAGGACACTGAAAATGAGAGGCAACAGCGCTAAACACTACACCAATGTGCCGCCCTCGTCCACGTTCGCAACATTTCAAATTCAAAAAGAAGCTGGTGCAGCAAATGAAAGAACTTTAGCTGGTTCTGCACGATGTTCAGTAAGACTAAGCAGCTAATGTTTGTTGTATAGTATTAATTACGCCGTACTGCTTTTATATATTTTTTTAATGTAGCAACTTTCAAAACAAGACATCCTTGCTCTACTGCTTGCTCTACTAAGCTTATTCTAAGTTACTTTTGCACAGAATTTGTACAGTACACATACAATTGTTATGGATATTGTGATTCAAGAAAAAATAGTAAACAAAAAAAAACTTGCAGTTTCAGGTCCAAACAGTTTCATTTTTTTTTTAGTCCCAACAGGAATCCCAACACTCCGTGACCGTCAGAATATAACTGTAATGATGTTGTTCTGACTTTGCCAAAGAAAGTTGTGACATCGATAAAATGACGTTTGCATAACATTGACCTCAAAACACGGTTTAGAATTCCAATCAGAGATTGGGACCCAACAGCTTCCCACGCACATTTACTTTCACAGAACAGATCTCAGATGTTAAACAGGGTTTGTTTTGGCCCTATTTAATTGCCTGCTTTCCGATTCAATATTTCAGTAAATTGGTATGGCATTTCTTGTTATGGATGTGCATTTACCTGAATCACCAGCATCTTCCCTAGTGGTCCAGTGGTAAGCATGCATAAACACCAATCAGAAATAACATTAAAATGTAAAATCTTATGCCCAAAATAGTGTTGCTTTCCCTTGTGCTACCTGGGCCACTCTGGCTTCTTTGGGCATGATGTGGTGTCTGGATGCACATCCTTTGGTGTTGTAGGTTGCTGGATGGGGAACTCATGGATCGGATTTGTTTGTCTTGCTTGGATGCTTAATTGGATTGAGATCTTTGGAGTCTGGAGGCTTGGGCTCTTTGTCTGCCAGGCTCCATGCATGGCAGGCTATGGTGCACTGGGTGTTCTGGTTCCTTTCTGTTCTGATCAGCATTGACTTTTTTCAGTAGGTTGTTCTTTTTCCGTCAAATTGGCTGGCCTTTGGCCTAGGGCAATGGCCTCTGGCTTAGGGCGGTGGAGACTCAATCAGTTAAGGCTGTGAGTTACTGTTCGGAATGTCGGGGGGTCGAACTGTTGAGCCCTTGAGCTGCTGCTTTAACCCTGTCTGCTCCAGGGCTGCTGTATCTTGGCTGATCCTGTGTTCTGACCAAATCAAAAAGTCCAATGATGATCATTTGGTCTCCTGGGCTATGAGTGAGCCTTGAATGCCCATGATCCTGTTACCAGTTTACTGGTATTACTGCTTGACTACTGCTGTTATTGAGAATTAACCAAACATTCTGACAATCAGAATCAAGGTCTGGTGTTTTATATATATATATATATATATATATATATATATATATATATATATATATATATATATATATATATATATATATATAGGGATGAATATGCATTTGTGTCTGTATGGATTTTCTACTCATGTTAGTATTATCCTGTCTTCGCTTTAATCCCAGCGGCTGGAACATGAAGTTCTCGCCAAACGATCAATAACACGTGATGTCATTTCTCTATGTTGAAATGCCTATCAGGAGTAAGTCGAAGCTGCTGGATTCATGTTGCAATATTGATGTTTTACTGCTCTTGAGATCTGATAAAGAACCTGGGACGAGCATTGAAACATGTTCGGTTGTTGTAAAAAACGCTGCGGTAACATTTCCATTCCCCAGCAGGCACGAATCGAGCCTTATCTTATCAAGCTACGTCAAAGAAAAGCCTCGGCTTATGAAAATATCTTTATCTGAGCATCATTTCTCACCTTGCCGTCTGAGATGTCACTGTGCAGCCAGGTAACGGTGCCTGAAATGCAGTGTTTCACTGCAATTATGCCCATTATCTCGTCTCGCGGGGTGTCAGAGGCTGATTGTTGACACTCGTTCCTCCCCTGAGTGCGCGCTTCCTCTAATCACCTGTCTCGCATTCAGAGCATGCAAACGCTGCTCTTGTCTGGATGCAGAGCATGATAGCGCATTAGTGCAACCGCTATTGACGTTTCACCTTTGTCGCCGAGGGGCGAAATGTGCCGAACGCGACTTGTGCTTTCAAAGATGGACGGGTCAAGGAGAGTCGACCTTCGACCCCTGAGGATGAGCCATGAACCGGAGTATAAGATAACAGCACACTTTGTATATGCGTATGGTTTGTATATGCAGTGACCATTGACCCATGCATTGACCTAAAGGAAATCTAATTAGCACTTCATGGCTATTGCTGACAGATTAGGTTAAATGAATTTGTATTACAAAAATGCTATTTTGGGGGGGGGGGGTTAGAATATAAGTCTATCCTGTATATGTGTATGAAGTATGTGTGTGGTGTCCTCTGTGACATGTGCTCAGAAACTCTATCTATTACAGTTTATATTGCCTTTACAGTAACAAGTCCCTTGAAAGCCATCTCACTGATTCCTGTAACGATTCACCATGAAACATATAAATCCGATTTGGTCTCATGGGATAAAATTGCAGTATATATTCTTTGAAGAAGCATTTGTGAAGTTTAACGCGGTTATATAATATTATATTAAGAATTCGGCCAAATCACAATTCCAAAACAGCACTCTTACATTCTCAGTTCTCATTGGTCAGAAGGGTTTATTACTTTCCCCTAGCAACAGCGTTGACAGTAGTAAAGTATTAAATGGCCCATATTTTACTATTTCTTTAACAAGTTACATGTCTTAGAGCTCCCGCAAAGTGTACATGTTAATGCAGTGCCATTTCCGTGTCAGGCAAACCCAAGCCACACCCCTCCAGAGAAGATCAAAGAGAAGCAACAAACTCGGAGAGGGTGTCTTCTAATCTTATATGAGGTCACAATAGGGGATAAAATCCAATAGCCTTGTTTAAACCAAAAGCCCAACAGAAAAATCCAATTAGAACAAAAAGCACAGCATGGGTTTTGAGATAAACTGCTAGTTCGAGTCAAATATATGATTTTTCTGATACGCAGAAGCTGTATGATGAACATTTTAACAGTGTCCTATAAGGAAACGTTTATGTAACATTTCTAGAAGGAAACTCCAGTCTTCAGGACTCTGCACTTTCCAGTCTCGCTAGTAACACAAAAAGGTGCATTTCTATGGTATTAACATCTACTGTATAAGAAATGGACAAACATTGTATGACATCACCCATAAAGTAGGTTTTCTAAAGAGCAGTTTTAAAGCTTTAATATGGAAGCTCTGGTCATCGCCATCTTGGCAGGACTCCACCTAAACCTCAGTTAATCCATAAATGGGAAAATGGTTGGAATAAACTGAGCCTGGCTGTTGGTTGGAAATGCACACTTACCTCAGTTATCACTAGCATAGCTTTAGCTTAGCTAAAATGCTAAGGTGCTAACATTCATTTATATGCCAACGTTACTTTTCAATTCAATTATTTGTATTGGGCTTTTAACAATTGTCAAAAGAATTATGGACGTTTGTATGAAATGTGATTGTGTATGAACTTTTAGCATTTGATTGAACTCTGTTATCCATACCCTACACATCGTCCCTTCTCCTGAGTTTAAACTGGTATTGCCCAGTATTACCATGAATAGAAAATCTAGCTATGCAGACCCGAACCTTTTTTCTGCACCAGGTTGCAAATATGTTCATTTCTGTTGTAATCTTTATTGGGGATTGACTCACTTTCTGAGCCTGCTCCTAGTGGTTATTCGTGGAACTGCACATTTTTTGTAGACATTCTACAGTCGTGGCCAAACGTTTTGAGAACTACATAAATATTGGAAATTGGAAAAGTCGCTGCTTAAGTTTTTATAATAGCAATTTGCATATACTCCAGAATGTTATGACGAGTGATCAGATGAATTGCATAGTCCTTCTTTGCCCTGAAAATTAACTTAATCCCGAAAAAAACTTTTCACTGCATTTCATTGCTGTCATTAAAGGAGCTGCTGAGATTATTTCAGTAATCGTCTTGTTAACTCCGGTGAGAATGCTGACGAGCACAAGACTGGAGATCATTATGTCAGGCTGATTGGGTTAGAATGGCAGACTTGACATGTTAAAAGGAGGGTGATGCTTGAAATCATTGTTCTTTCATTGTTAACCATGGAGACCTGCAAAGAAACGCGTGCAGCCATCATTGCGTTGCATAAAAATGGCTTCACAGGCAAGGATATTGTGGCTACTAAGATTGCACCTAAATCAACAATTTATAGAATCATCAAGAACTTCACGGAAAGAGGTTCAATCCTTGTTAAGAAGGCTTCAGGGCGTCCAAGAACATCCAGCAAGCGCCAGGATCGTCTCCTAAAGAGGATTCAGCTGCGGGATCGGAGTGTCACCAGTGCAGAGCTGCTCAGGAATGGCAGCAGGCAGGTGTGAGCGCATCTGCACACGCAGTGAGGCCAAGACTTTTGGAAGATGGTCTGGTGTCAAGCAAAGAAGCCACTTCTCTCCAAAAATAAACATCAGGGACAGATTGATCTTCTGCAAAAAGTATGGCGAATGGACTGCTGAGGACTGGGGCAAAGTCATATTCTCGGATGAAGCCTCTTTCTGATTGTTTGGGGCATCTGGAAAAAGGCTTGTTCGGAGAAGAAAAGGTGAGCGCTACCATCAGTCCTGTGTCATGCCAACAGTAAAGCATCCTGAGACCATTCATGTGTGGGGTTGCTTCTCATTCAAAGGGAGTGGGCTCACTCACAGTTTCGCCCAAAAACACAGCCATGAATAAAGAATGGTACCAAAACACCCTCCAACAGCAACTTCTTCCAACAATCCAACAACAGTTTGGTGAAGAACAATGCATTTTCCAGCATGATGGAGCACCGTGCCATAAGGCAAAAGTGATAACTAAGTGGCTCGGGGACCAAAACGTTGAAATTTTGGGTCCATGGCCTGGAAACTCCCCAGATCTTAATCCCATTGAGAACTTGTGGTCAATCCTCAAGAGGCGGGTGGACAAACAAAAACCCACTAATTCTGACAAACTCCAAGAAGTGATTATGAAAGAATGGGTTGCTATCAGTCAGGATTTGGCCCAGAAGTTGATTGAGAGCATGCCCAGTCGAATTGCAGAGGTCCTGAAAAAGAAGGGCCAACACTGCAAATACTGACTCTTTGCATAAATGTCATGTAATTGTCGATAAAAGCCTTTGAAACGTATGAAGTGCTTGTAATTATATTTCAGTACATCACAGAAACAACTGAAACAAAGATCTAAAAGCAGTTTAGCAGCAAACTCTGTGAAAACTAATATTTGTGTCATTCTCAAAACTTTTGGCCACGACTTTATACAGGTTGTCCCTTGGGAATTAAATTAAAGAAAAAAGAAAAGAAAAAAAATTTGATTTGGGATAGAATGCTTACAGCATTACATATACCAAATAACAGATAAAAGTTAGAGGTGTCATGTTTAATAAATGAAACATTAAAAAAAAAAAACATTTAAATCAAATTACAGACGATAGAAGAGAGAAGACAATGTTTTTCATAGGTAGGCCATATCCTCTTCTTTAGAACCGCCCCATCTGAAAAATTTCCTAAGAAGCTTGTGTTACAGAACTTAACACACACACAGAGAGGCAGGAGAATTCAAGTTTTTAAAGATGATATTTTTTTTCACAATTAGGTCTCTAACAGATAAAATGAATGCACAGGACGCATATCTTACAGGTAATTAAGACCAAAATATTTTTTTCCAAACAGCATTTCCTAGACATTAAAGCCATGGCTTTAACCTTCAAATTTAAAATGATATTTCTACACATAAGAAAAAAGTGTCCAATGTCCAACAGAGAGCAGTGTCTAAAATGTAAAAAATTCTCTTTTCAATTCTGCCAAGAATTGGTAGATAAAGACGGTATCATCCTGATCTTTCCACAGAATTGAGAAAGTTTCAATCTTAAACAAGTCTTAAAGCACTAAAATGAACACTATTCAAGATGCTTAAATTTTTTTATTTGCTATAAATCCATAATGCTGGGTAAGTTAATTTTAGGCGTCGCAGCGAAATCCTGGCTTCGACATGAGTCTGACAGTTTCCTCTACTTTACTACGGATCCCACCCGAACAAGTCCTAGAGGAATTTAACACACTCAGAGGAAAGCGCTATCCACCCTCTTCCACATACATGATTTAGTTTAATATCTCTGTGCTTGACACAGGAGAGGGAGATCATGCCATTACTCTCATCTATGGAGCATGGCAAACTTCTGCCTAGCTAGAGAAGTATGTTTTTCGGTCCTTATATGGAAATCATCAGATCGGAATAAAGAAACATATATGTAAATTTATTTACTTACCTGGTGTCTGATGTCTCAGACAAAGTATACAGTAGAAACACATTTCCCATAATTCAAGTGCAACCTGTCAATTTTCCACTTCCTCCTTAACTTTCCAGTTCCTTATAAGTCAGTAAGGTCATGACTATGAATTAATAGACTGGCTCAAAGCCCTCTTACCTTACCACTTACCTCTTGAATTATCAGATTCCAATGCCCTCTGGGTAGCCAGTGCTCCTGAAGTCTGGTCATTCTCACTTGATTCCTCAGGCTGCGGCTGATGTGTGTACTCTTAATATCAGCCCTGGAATCATTTTCAGAGCTGTGTGAAAAAGTGAAAGGAATGTCCTAATGCCAGTGCAGTAGACACCATTTGTCATCGCTGATGTGCCTCATGATGACGTTCTAGTCAATTTAGACATGTGTATTCCACATGCTCCTGTTTTGTTAGGTATATATAGAACATTATACAGACAAAAGTATGTATGCGGGAAGACCTGACCATCATTTCTGAACCTCTGTCCCAAAGATGAAAGTAGACAGTTGTATACTGTAGGATGTCTTTGTGTAATATAGCATTATACAATGTGGAGACTAGTGCTCATTCACCTGAAAGAAGCATGGTGCTTATGCCAATATCAGTGCGGGACTCCTCTGAACATCTGTCGAGTCTGTGTGTCCAGTATGGGTGAGATAGTCAGGTGTCCACAAAGAATATCTATACAGAATAAACAACATCTGTTGAGTCTGTGTGTGTATTGTTGGAGTTAATTCGGACATATTGAGGAAATCTGATGGCTGCATCAGGTTGCGGTGACACAAAATTGGTCTCTATTGACCCACATCACTTATTCCAAGATAAAAAAAAACAGTTATTTATTTTTATTTTTTTATGGTTAGCATTGGTAAAATACATTCAAAAATCAAGAGGAAGAAAGAAAGAAAGAAAGAAAGAAAGAAAGAAATGGATAAATGAAAAAGAAAGAAAGAAAGAAATGGATAAATGAAAAAAAGAAAGAAAGAAATGGATAAATGAAAAAGAAAGAAAGAAAGAAATGGATAAATGAAAAAGAAAGAAAGAAAGAAATGGATAAATGAAAAAGAAAGAAAGAAAGAAATGGATAAATGAAAAAGAAAGAAAGAAAATAATGGATAAATGAAAAAGAAAGAAAGAAAATAATGGATAAATGAAAAAGAAAGAAAGAAAATAATGGATAAATGAAAAAGAAAGAAAGAAAGAAAGAAAGAAAGAAAATAATGGATAAATGAAAAAGAAAGAAAGAAAGAAAGAAAGAAAATAATGGATAAATGAAAAAGAAAGAAAGAAAGAAAGAAAGAAAGAAAGAAAGAAAGAAAGAAAATAATGGATAAATGAAAAAGAAAGAAAGAAAGAAAGAAAGAAAATAATGGATAAATAGAAAATAAATAAATAAATGAAATAAAAAGGTAATGAAAGAAAAAATGAATTAAATAAAAAACAATAAAGAAAGACAGAACAAGAGATATAAAGTAAAAGGAAAGATAGATAGATAGATAGATAGATAGATAGATAGATAGATAGATAGATAGATAGATAGATAGATAGAAAGAAATTAATGGATTAATTACAAAGGATTAAACAAACAAATAAAGAAGAAAAAGACGGATTTAAATAAAGAAAGCAAGAAAGAAAAAAAAGGAATAAGAAGCAGAAAAAGAAAAAAACAATTAAAGAAAGTAAGAAATAATAGAGGAACACGAAAGAAAGAAAGAAAGAAAGAAAGAAAGAAAGAAAGAAAGACAATTTTAAGGAAAGTAAAAAAGAAACAAAAAAGAAAAAGAAAAGACAGAATTAAAGAAGGAAAGAAAGAAGGAAAAACAAAATACAGAAAGTAAAAAGAAAGAAAGAAAGAAAGAAAGAAAGAAAGAAAGAAAGAAAGAAAGAAAGAAATGAATGAATGAATGAATGAATTTTTTAAAACATTATTAAATAAACCATTAAAGAAATAAGACAGACTTAAGGAAAGTAAGGGCGAAAGAAAAAAAGAAAAAAGACAGAAAGAAATAATTAAAGAAAGGAAGAAACAATAGAGTACGGCAGAAACAAAGAAAGAAAGTACAGATTAATAAACAATTAAAGAAGAGAAGAAAGTCAGGTTTAAGGAAAGTTTTTTTTTTTAAGTTTTAATTAAGAAGAAAAAAGACAGTATGAGAGAAAGCAAAGGGGGGAAAATATAATATTGAATAAATAAAAAAAGAAAGTATTAAAATAGGAAATAAACAGAAGAGAAGAAAGAAAGAAAGAAAGAAAGAAAGAAAGAAAGAAAGAAAGAAAAGGTCATCCGTGTTCTACACCTCGCCTTGTTGCGTCCTTGTCATTTTTTTCATTCATTATTTCAGTTCCGCAGGGTGGCTCCATCCCTGGCACGATGACTGACATAACCGGGAGCCAATAGGATTTTCCAGTGGGCGGGATTACACTTTGATAAAGCACGCGAGAGCCAATCAGATTGCGCCGTTTGAAACGATCACGGTGGAGGTGTGTACTGTGGCGCGTCTGTGCGTGTATACTGAAGTGTGTGTGTGTGTGTGTGTGTGTGTGTGTGTATAAATGGCCGTGCAGCTCTCTCTCTCCTCCGCATGTTAGACTTTCTCCAGCGATGTGGCGTGTCGGTGCGGAGCAGCAGCACGCAGCTTGCTTTCTTTAACTCCTCCATCCTTCCATCCATCTCTTCATCCTTCTTTTCTTTTTTCCCCTTTTTTTTCGTTTTTTTTTGTTGCGTTTCCCCCCTTTTCCCCTGCTTGTGTCCCTTTATTTTGTGTTCAATAAACACTTCATTTGAATCATTTTTTGAGCCTTGGTTCTTATTTTGAATTCTTAACAATATTCCCTGTTTATTTATTTGTTTGTTGTTTATTAATTTCCTGCTGCCGAGTTGCAGATAAAGAGAACGCGGATTGGTGCTCGTGCTCAGTGTGGCTTTATATTACTATTATTATCATCATTATTCTTATTAGCGTTATTATTAATAATACTGGCTTTGAATTTCTCTCTGGACCTCGCCTAACTTTGCCTTTATACACACGGTAAGCTCCGATTATTCATTGCTTATTTATTAATCAATCAATTCATTCATTCATTTACAGAACAGGCTCGTGCGTTTCTTTCTTTAAATGTGACCTGAGGTGTGTGCGCGCGCGCGTGTGTGCGCGCGTGCGTGTGTTTGTGCGTGGCTTTTTACAATGAAATATGACAGCTCGGGACCTGGAATAACCGTGCGTGTGTGTGTGTGTGTGTGTGTGTGTGTGTGTGCTGCGCTGATTGTGCATGCTGTGCGGCGCGTGCATCGTGTGAAAAGCGTGCATGCTGTATGCATACATGATCAGTACCTAATAGGACATAATCCGTTATACTACTAATACTGCTATAAGTAGTACATATATGGTATATATATATATATTTATTATAGTATAGAATGTTACATTAATTATTATTATTGTGTGTATTATTATTATTATTATTATTATTATTATTATTAGCACTATTTTAGCACAATAATGTGAACATCATGGCATGCTGAAGATAAGACAAGATAAAATAAGATAAGATGATTCCCTGAACCCCAGACTTATAAGAAGCAGCTCAACCTAGAGGTCACCTCCATTTCATTTCATGCAATAAAGCGATTAAATAAACCGATCATTAGTCTATTTTCTTAGAAAGCATGGCATCTGTGGTGTTTATCTATTTTATTATTATTTTTGCATTATATAGCATTCTAAGTAGTATTC
>QNUK01001437.1:50000-57520 GCA_013621035.1 Clarias magur | reverse complement strand
CTGCACTACATCACATTTCCATTACATTTCAGTTACTATATATATCCACTATTTTTATTAGATATTCTTTAACTTCTTGTATTTATCTTATTCAAATACTTTATTTCATTTAATTCTTATTCTGTATATTACGTAAATAAGTGTTATTTATTTATTTATTTATTTTTATTGTAGGTCAATAGCAGTCGTATAAGCATTTCACTTCATATCATACTGTGTATGACTGTGTATGTGACGAATAAAATTTGAATTTGACTTTGAATTCGATGTAAATGTTCCCGGTCTGCAGGGGTCAGGACGTACCAAATGCGACCCACTGACCTGGTGATTGGGGGCCAAGGCTCACTGAGGCACATGTGGAGTGAAGTCTGATCCAACAGAAGAGCTACTGGAGATCAAACTGAAGAGAAGGTTACTTCTGGTTCCAGTAGAGAGGTGTGAGAACACACACTACATCACCGTTATGCTGGTTAAAGAGGGACCCAGTCGATATTAGGCAGGTGGTCATAATGTTATACGGCTGATCAGTGTGTATTTAAACAACGTACCACACTTTTACACACATACTGTATCGCACAAGTCTAAACCGCGCACACAGACACTCTACAGAGTGATGCAACAATATACAAAGGGTTGTTCAGGTCAAACCGGGACTCAGGCCGCCCCTCACTCACCTCTCCTGGCTGCACCAGTCTGTAGTGTCGTGACTTCTTATGAAGCTCATATGAAGGCTAATGAACAGCTCCTTCTCTCACAGCTGACATCAGGCTTATTGATTATTCACATCCGCACTGAAGACAAATCTGGTTCAAGAGGAACATGATGAGTTATTATTAGTGCATTAGTTTATTATTATTATTATGATTATTATATAACTGATGAGTAACTGAGCCCTGTAAGTGTGAGGTAAACACGAGTGTATTAGCAGTGCAGTACAGAGGCGGTGCATGTGGCAGTGCAGCACAGGATTACAGCTATTATTACCCCAGGCATTGTTACCCTCACAGCATCCTGCACAGGCTTTATTACGTCACGGACTACATTAGGCATTAATAACGCACGCAGCAGTGCTATAAGCGGTGAAGTGAGCTGTAATCCTCACCGCTCCTCGGCTCCAGCTGACAAACTGTAAACAAAAACACACAGGCTAATCGCCCCTCATGCTAGCTAGCCGAACTAGCCGTTTCTACACACGGCGGATAAAGTTAACGTTGTCACGCGTCAGGCACGCGACAGTCGAGCGCTCTAGCCGGAGGTTTACGCGGTGCCGAGACCTGCTGGAGCGTGCGGGCGTCGTTTTTAACAAATGCTCACACTTCTGAGAGTCTTACCATAACTGCGGCTAGCAAAGCGTTAGCCTTCCCTCCACCCGTATTCCGAAAAATCCCGCCTCCGCAATTAGATGCGAGCGGTGATTGGACATCGCAAAATCGTAGGCGCGATTACAAATAGCGACAGCCAATCGTCTTGAGGGAGATGGGTGGCACTAGCCAATCATAGTGCAAGGGTCGCAAAACGACTAGGGAATATAAAAAAAAAAAAAGAATCGCTGCAGCGGCGTTCACTCTGTCTGGTGCGGCTCTCAAAAAGTTCCGTGTAGAAACCGGGACTTTTAAAGAATTGGTGCCACTAGAGTAACAGACCCAAAATATTATTATTAATATTATTAATATTGTGATTTTACACACACACACACACACACACTGAAAATTCCAAACAGACAATAATACGATCCAATAATTCGTGGTCTCTGACACGTTGTGACGGTAAATTAAGGAAAATACCTGAAAAATAAAACATGACAAAATACTTATAGACCTGAGATTTATTTTTCTTTCATGTATTTCCACGCTTTTTGTCTTTTGACATAAATCACAAGAGTAACTGCTCAGCCGTTCACTTTAATTTAGAACTCCTAAGAAACCCTGTGACGTCACCGCGAAGCAGGAGAAAAACGTCACCGCTGAAGAATGCGGCGTTGTGCGCATGCGCAAGCTCTAACCGGAAGTGATTAATCCTAGCTAGGCTCCAGGGCCCGAGAGCGTCGGGAAGGATTTCTATGGTAAATAAGAAAATTACCGTGTTTTTTTTCTCTCAATTTGTTTAACACTATTATCATTAAACACGCGATTATTTGTTGTCGATAACATTGAGTAGACGTGTGGGAGGTTTGTTTCGCTATTTAATCCTTTCGTCAGGCGCTGCGTTTCATTTCAATAACAACTAACTAGCATCTTTCTGCCCTTTATTTTAAATAGTTTTCTTCAGAAATGAGGTTAAAACATGTTTTATAGTTAATGTTGAATGATATACCAGATACCGAACCGCTTTGTTTTTTATTTCTTTTTTGTTTATTTATTTCTTCCATCTGTATGTATGTCATAAGTCCCGCCCACTCTGTGAGGATTGGCTCATAGTTGCTAAGTGACACGGAATTGACCAATCAGCGAGAAGACCTTGTTTCCGTCCTCGCTCAGGAGGCGGGGTTTGACGGAATGCATGATGGTTAATATTAATATTAACCTTGTTTTTAAGGTGATCGATTTAACTATTTAACTTGTTTATAACGTGTTTATTAAACGTGTTTCTGATGTATTCTGTAGTGGTTTACAGAGAGAAACATGGCTGTGGGGTTAAATGTCAACACTTCCTGCCTCTCCCTTCTTATCTACTCAGGCCAGATTATAGCTCAGATTTCCTCTCTCATTGTGTGTGTGTGTGTGTGTGTGTGTGTGTGTGAGACAGGAAGAGATGTCAGGAGAGAGCGCTGTGAGCTCGGCTGTGCCGGCCGCGACCACCCGGACCACCTCGTTCAAGGGTTCGAGCCCGAGCTCCAAGTACGTGAAGCTGAATGTGGGCGGAGCTCTGTACTACACCACCATGCAGACGCTCACCAAGCAGGACACCATGCTGAAGGCCATGTTCAGCGGACGCATGGAGGTGCTCACAGACAGCGAAGGTATGCCTCGGGTATTCTCACACACACACACACACACACACACACACATACACACACATACATACACACCCACTGGTCATGTGACGAAATCCATCCACGGGTACCAGTGAGATGATGATGATGACGCTCTGATGCGTGTATGTGTGTCTCCCCCTGCAGGCTGGATCCTGATCGACCGCTGCGGGAAACACTTCGGCACGGTGCTGAACTACCTGCGCGACGGCGTCGTACCTCTGCCCGAGAGCAGGAGAGAGACCGAGGAGCTGCTGGCCGAGGCCAAGTACTACCTGGTGCAGGGTTTAGTGGACGAGTGTCAGGCGGCGCTGCAGGTACCGACCGCGCTCACGCACGCACGCACACACCTACAAACAGAGCTGTTTTGTTTTTTTAAATTGAATATTGTGTACAGAACAAAGACGCCTACGAGCCTTTCTGCAAAGTGCCCTTAGTGACGTCACCTAAAGAGGAGCAGAAGCTCATCGCCACGTCAAACAAGGTACCACGTGTGCTTCGTTTCCACGTGAGTCCACTTGTGATCGTGCACGCTTCACCAGCACTTTAACACTTTCTCTGTTGTTGTTTTTGTTTTTTGTTTTTTCTCCCCCTCAGCCGACAGTTAAACTCCTGTACAACAGAAGCAACAATAAATACTCCTACACCAGGTGAGTCAGAGCGCCGTGCGAGTGAGTGAGTGTGTGAGTGTGTGTATGCGTACAGATCCTGACGTAAACCTCGACTCCGGTGTCTCCGCCTCCAGTAACTCGGACGACAACATGCTGAAGAACATCGAGCTGTTCGATAAGCTCTCCCTGCGCTTCAACGGCCGCGTGCTCTTCATCAAGGACGTGATCGGGGACGAGATCTGCTGCTGGTCGTTCTACGGTCAGGGCCGGAAGATCGCCGAGGTCTGCTGCACCTCCATCGTCTACGCCACGGAGAAGAAGCAGACCAAGGTAACGAGCGCTCCTAGTGTCCACCGTTGGTGCATGTTCACCCGGATCGCGGTGTGTAACCTGTAACCGCGCCCCTGTCGTTGCCCCCCCTCAGGTGGAGTTCCCCGAGGCGCGGATCTACGAGGAGACGCTGAACATCCTGCTGTACGAGTGTCAGGACGGCCGCGGGCCGGACAACGCGCTCCTGGAGGCGACGGGGGGCGCCGCGGGACGCTCACACCACTTGGACGAGGACGACGAGCGGGAGCGCGTGGACCGCGTACGCAGGATTCACGTCAAGCGACCGGACGACCGCACGCACCACCACCAGTGACCTCTGACCTCAGCACTGACCTCGCACCTGCAACCCCCTGTGCCTTAATCGCCCAGTTCTACTTCTCTGTCTCTCTCACACACGTACACACTTTTTCTAATAGGGATCTCGGCGCTCTGACTGAGAAACACACACACACACACACACACACACACATAACAATCACTGATCTCTGATTTCCGCTCTTTATACGGTCTGAAGCTCTGATGCCAGGTTTGCGTCCCGCGTCCCTCACTTTCCTCCTCGTCTTATTATTGAATGTCAGCCATTTTTAACGGCGTCTATCTGAATATGAAGTACAATCTCGTTACTGAACTCGGCACTCTGGCGTTAATTCAGTTTATAGATCAGCACTGAGTGTGACTGCAGCTGGACCTCTGAGACGGACAGCGTTAGTCTTTATGTCAGCTTGTGTGAGTGTGAGTGTGTGTGTGTGTGTGTGTGTGTGTGTGTGTGTGTGTGAGTGAGTGTGTTAGCTGCTCCTACGGTTCTTCAGACTTCTGAGCATCGACTGTGACGGATTTGTTACATGTTCCTGGTATTCATAAAGCTTTAATCACTGAGAAAGGTAAGAAGGAAGCGTGGCCGCTTGTCCACCAGAGGGCAGCCTTGCGCACGTTTTGCCAGTTGAGAAAGCAGGACGTGGTCACTGAGTAATAACTGTCCCTGATCATCATGCCAGTGGTTGATGACTGGAGGGAGCACGCGCATCATTTCACTCCAAATCACCGTGAATGAATGAATGAATGAATGAATTGTTTACTTAATGACACGGAGGTCACATGGTCTCCCTCCCTCCGTGTGTGAACGAGCGTTCAGTAACGAGAAGGAAGTGTAAACTCTGCTGAAGGAGCGTTTATTATTTTTTTTTGGTGGTTTCTCCTCCCGTAACAGGGACCCCACAGATCCAGGATCAGCTCATGAGGAGTTCGTCTCGTATTGAGAGTGTAGGACTGATCCAGAATCAGCAGTGACGGAACTGATCCAGAATCAGCGCACTCTGTATTACTTATGAACTGATCCTAGATCAGCGATGTCTGTTTAATATACTTGTCTAGCGCGTTGTGAGCTCGTGCGGTCGCGTTGTGTCCGGGTTTTATTAAAGGCTCCGTGCAGATGTTTGTACAGACGCGCACATGACGTAAGAAATGTTTTACATGCGATTATATTTATACATAACCTTATGGAAAATAAATCTTTCTAAAAAAAAATTTTTGTTTCCAAAATCAGACCTTTGTGTGTGTGTGTCGTGCTTTTCTTATGAACAGTTCAGTACAAGTAGTTTATAGTTTGTGATGTTTTTTAAACACAGGAAGCTCTGGGGAAACAATCCGTCTGGGTTTAATACAGATTAATACTTTAAACTGAAAGCAGTTCAGTCAATCTCAGGTCTATATGAAGTAGTTTTTATCCTGGATGTCGGGCTGCGGGACAGGAGGGGACGCTGGTCTTCAGCGGGGACGCACCCTTGGTGTGACCTGGAGTGGACAAGAGGAATGTTTTACCTAAATTGAATAAAAATTTGCAAACTGTAACCATCAGCATAAACAATGTTAAAGTTATCTGAGGTTTGTTTAAATACAGTGACGTAGTCACATGATCCAGGTGTGTAATACAGGTGCGGGTTTTAACTCACCACCATCAGGTGTCCGTTTTTCTCCTTGTACACGGCGGCTTCCTGTCCGGTCTTAAAGTCCACGAAGTTCTCCTTACCTCCGCCGATCTCAAACTTGATACTTGAACACGATCACATACGAGACAGAACACCGTTCAGGTTTTATAAAGATACATAAATAATAAATTAAGCCTTTTTTTTTTTTTTACGCACGTGTACGTAAAAGTCCGACAGGAAGTGACCTCAGAGTCCCCTCACCTCGCCTGGAGCACGTTGACGGCGTCCTGCCTTTTTGCCAGCACGCTGAGTCTGGTCAGAGCTTCATAAAGGTGATCACACTGAAGTATGAGATCTCCCTAAAGAAGCACGGCGGGAATGTAATCAGCACTTACGCTGTTAGTACACGCCTCGTATACAATAAACAATGGTGTCTGCTCTTCGTTTCACTGGTTCTGGGGCGTTCAAGTCAAACTGGGACTTAAGGAAGCGGCATGTGTCTGTGTGAACTTGTTCATTAACACCATCTGCACGTTACAGGAACTTTTCCCGCGTCCCAGTAGATTTCCATTAGGAGTTCCTGGGAGGCCGGCGTTTCAGACGTCTGAGAAAACCTTAATAGTGGCCGAAACGCTGCGGCTTGAAACACCGCGAGAAGTGCAATAGTGACGCGCCGGATTTAACCGAGAAATAAACGGAGGTTTTACTCTCCGTCATTCTGTGCCACCAAAAGTCCCGGTTTGACTTGAACACGCATGGTAGCTTTGAATAATGTCGATGAGTTTGAATCTAACGCGGATACCTTCTGCTTGGGGCCGTCACACACCACGTGCAGGATCATGAACGTGTCTCCCAGGTTACTGACAGAAACACCTGCGTGACACACACACACACACACACACACACACTGAGCTCCGTGTCTGTCAACGCAACTATTTACTGTTGATATTTACTGTAGCAGTTCCATTTCTCTAAGCCCTAAATCATAATGTCACGTTTTAGTCCCAGCGTGAACCTCCAGTGACCGAGTGACGTGACACTGACGCCGATTCAACACGTCCTGGTTTAACACACACGTGTCTAAGTGAAGTGATGTTTGACGCCGGACACCTTTGAGCGCGGCGTATCCGACCCTCTGCTTGATCTTGGCCTCCTCGATCACGTGCAGTGCGACCTGGGTGAGAATCAGCTGCCTGGGCCTCGGCTTGAACCCGTTCCGGTCGTATTTCACCACAGGAGCGCTGTACTGCACAGACACACACACACACACACACACACACGGGGAGACGAGGACGAGCAGACACAAAGACAAGGTGGATAGAAGATGAAGTGATGACTTTATTCCTCCTGTGGGTTATCAGGCAGTGTGAGGCGTGCGCGGTACCTTGATGCGCTCCTGCCGTATTATTTGCAGCACATGCTCGTTAAGCTCCTGCTCACCTACAGGGAGACACCAGACACTAGCAGAGTTAACGAGACACATCGGCGGATGATTGAGACAAGGTTCAAATGATGATGATGATGATGATGTAATCTACTGACTGATCCTGGTGTCCATGAAGGGCGTGGCGACGCTCTGATTGTAGCTCTCCTTCTTCCCTTTAAAGATGGCACTGGTGACGACCTTCAGCTGCAGCTGGCAGAGGGAAAGCCATCACCACATCATTAACACTACGAACATGG
>QNUK01001437.1:0-45000 GCA_013621035.1 Clarias magur | reverse complement strand
CCTGGACTGAAACAGGCTTCAATTCAAGGTTTGATCAAGTTTATTGTCGTTTGATCTCCACCTGGTTCTCGAGTGACTCGTTGATGCGGTTGACCAGCCAGGTGAAGGTTCGTCCGTAAATGGCTTTGGCCAGCGCGTCCCTGGCGTAGACGGCATGATCGACGGTGAAGGGACACAGGACCTGGACAACATTCAAGAACATGAATCCATTCGACAAGAACAGAGCTGAACAGTGCTATGAGACCCAGACTTGACTTTAACCATGTCACTGATGGACGGACATGATCACGTCAGCTGTGGAGGATCTTGGGGTTTTACCTCATCTGTCCGAGCCTCGATCTTCCTGTAGGTCAGAGCCTCGGTCAGGACCTGCACATGGACCCCGATCAGCTGTGACACACGGGGACAACCTTTAACCATCACGCTTGTCCAAATATCCAGTCACACCATATGTGTGTGTGTGTGATATGATATGATCGTACCTTTGACACCCAGCGTAGTTCAGTGTTGGAGTTGAGGACAGCGTTGCCTTTGGTGTCTCTGTCGAAGGGGACGTTCCCCAGGTGCAGGACACTGGCGATGATTCCAAACAGATGCTACAGATACACATATGTTAAGTGCGCACACACACACACACACACACACACACACAGCACTGAAACTCTGACTCACTCCGACCGATCTCACCTGAATGTCGCTGAAATCGAAGCTCATGACCGAGAGGGCGTTTTTCACAGACTTCCAGTCGTTCCTGTCGTTGATGGAGCTCACTTTGGCACACTCACCCTGAGAAATATGAGTCTTGGTCAAGATATTTCACTCAACTCTCTATTGGACCATGTGATAATGTGTTTGTGTGTGTGTGTGTGTGTGTGTGTGGAGTGTCTAAAGTTATACATGTAGCAGGTAGTTGTAGTGCTGTGTGTCTCTCTCGAGGCCCAGGTGTCTCAGCAGGTCATCGTCTCCTCCCTCCAGCAGCTGGTAGAAGATGTGGAAGTTCCTCTCGCCGTGGTTCTGATGGACCACGCGGGATTTCTCCAGCAGGTAGCTCAGGATGTGACCTCCAACCGCGTCGCCCTACAGCAAAGGAGCGACGATCATCCAAATGCAGGAGATAAACTGACCATGAGGACAAAGCAAGTCCGGAATCCAACCTGGCAGTCGAACTGAATGTCCATGTACTTCCCGAAGCGGCTGGAGTTGTCGTTCTTCAGGGTTTTGGCATTTCCAAAGGCCTGACGGGAAATTCATAGTATGCCCCTTTAATACCAACTTTCCTATATAAACCTCTAATTTACATTCAATATTAATATTTTGAGCAGTTCACATGACGTCGACGTCTAATTAAAAACAAACACAGTCACAGTGCATATCATTAATTAGATTAGACCTCCAGGATGGGGTTGGACATGAGCATCTGGTCGCGGACGGAGTTCAGCAGGGAGCTGCTGGGGCAGCTGACGGCGTAATACTGCAGGATCTTCTTGGTGGCCTCGGTTTTCCCAGCCCCGCTCTCTCCGGAGATCAGGATGAAGTGGTTATTAGCCTCGGCTAGCATGGTCTGGTAGGCGTTATCCGCCAGGGCGTAGCTGCAATCAGGGAGAAATAAAGGCATGAGGAGGTGGAGACTGTGGCGGAGCGGTGGGTGCCGCTGAGGTCTCGGGAACACCTGAGACACTTATGGATATGAATGGAAGTGATACAGAGATGACACTCACATGTGAGGCGGGAGCTCATAGAAGTTGACCACCATATAGAGGTCCATGTGTCTCTTGCTGTAGATGTCCAGCTCCTTATACGGGTTGACCGAGATCAGAAGTGTTCCGATGTACGTCTTTAAAAAAAAAAAAACCAGACAGAGGACAAATAAAATAAAGTGACACAGCGCTCAGAAATCATGGGGTGACTTTGTATTTTTTGACACAGGGACGAGTGAGTGATCTGTTCCAGCCCGTGGTCCGTCAGGGAGCGAGGTGAAGGGGAAGGTCTGCTCTCTCAGGTCAACCCAAACTCACGTATATCAGGTCCTCGGAGAAGCGCCTCTTCAGGTTGTCCAGAAACGCCGTCTCGCTGTTGTGGGCGTCCAGCAGCACCATGTCCTGGACGCCGACCCGGTCTCTGGCGGTCAGCGCGCGCTCCAGGTCCAACTGGCGCACCTTACCTTTACCTTTCTGCGAAGGAATATATTGACATTGACAGCGTCATCATACTGTACATCAGACAAAGAACGAACACCAGAACACCTGCATGACTATATGATGGAGTCCATGTACAGTAGACACTCCAAAGCTCCACACCGGTGACGAGGATCAGGTGACGATGAGGAACTCAGCTGGGAGGACCGAATGTGTAACCGCTGAGCAGGCGGAGCTGCTGTTTGGGTTTCGGCCGTGTCACACCTGTGGTGTGATGTGGTAATCACGACCCCGAGAGAGAGACCGAGAGGAAGTGAGCTGTGGTCAGGCAGCCACGTAACCTCCCCACTCTCTAACCATAAGGGATGTTAGAGCGGCTTCCTCTCGGATACGCGTGGTGTAACCAGATCTCGAATTACTCAGGTGTGTATGACTGACAGCATAATTGACTCCGAATCTCATGTGAGCGAGCGAGCGAGCGCTCTGTCCCTCTCTGTCTCTGTCTCTCTCTCTGTCTCTCTCAGGCTGGAGGGACGCCCGCTGATCGTATCGCAGCATCTCCACTTCAGCGGCCTTTAACTACACTTGGGATGAAAATACTCCAACTAAAACTGCACAGTTATGTGTTTGAGTTTTGTTCCCTCGACACGTTCATTTGAAATGAACGCTATTCGCGAGGTCCAGGCAGCACGGCATCTCCTGTAGGAAGGGACAGACCGTTACGATACGTTGGGACGGAGCTCTGAGCCCCTTTCTTTCTCCTGTTCATTTTCATGTCTTCTTTTCCACACACACACACACAGTGCTGAGAACCACAAGTTATTTGACTTTCAAATTACAATGGAGGAAAGAAAAAAAAAAAAAACATTAAATCTAATCTGACAAATCAAAGCCCTGGTGAAATCCTGCTCTCACTCCCAAATTCACACACCGAACGAATCCTCATTAGCTCTTTCTTTTCCAAAAGAGGCTTTTTTTTTTTCTTTTCTTTTTTTTTCTTCGGTCCTGTAAATCCCCCCCCCCCCCTGGAAATAATAATATACAAAAAAAAAAAAATGTCAGGACAATGAAAAAGCTTTTAAAATGCAGTCTACATTCCATTACATATATTCCCTCTGCATATCCTTTCACAATTTATTCATTAGAAAACATTTAACGTCAGGGCGAATTTCACACTGGCCAGTCTGCGGACAAAGGAGGAGATTTGGCCTGTTTGGGCTGCGGGAGGAGGACGGAGGGACGGAGAAAGAGGAGAGGGCAAGGGTGTGGGAGGGGGACCGAGGGAGGGGACGGGACGGGAGGGGAGGGCTCCCCGTGTTTGTCTGATCAGAGCCTCTGAAATGAGGCCTTCTTGAGACTAAATAGTGCTGTAACGGTCCGTGTCCAATTAGAGCGCGCTGTGGCTGAACAATGGGGACTTGTTATGAGCAGCGCGGTAATATGGACTACAGAACCCCAAAGTTCAAGATCAGTGTGTGTGTGTGTGTGTGTGTGTGTGTGTGTGTGTGTGTGTGCGCTTGAGCTTGCCTTGGTGCTGCCCTGTAACTATATACGACATCAAGCTATAATTGCTAAAGTGTGATTTCCTTCCACCGGACAGACAATGATTTCCATTTCCATTTCCATTTCCAACACACACACACACACACATCATCTCGGTCACCCCGTCCCATATCATGCCCTCAGAACCAGCCCTAAGACACCCCCACCCCCCTGCTCACCCCTCGGTCTAAGCCAAAGAGGCAGGTGAACAATATCATTGAAGGTCCCCCATTTGAGATGTCAGAACTAATCTCGGTCTTGCGGTTATTGTGAAGAGGGTGGAACTCCCACACCCCCACACTTCCCAAACTCCACTTTCTCTCCGATTCGCCGTCAGTCTTACATGGGAACAGGCTGAACTTGGTGCCGAACAGGAGAACAATGGAACAAGGGACAGAATGGATGCCAACACGCTGAAGGGATGTGACACACTGAGCGTGATGGCGAGCGCGGACATCATCGGCCGGTTCCGGAGACCCGGAATGTGTCCAAGCCGATGGTACCTTAGGACTTTGAGCTGTCCTCGAAGTCCTCGGGGCACTTTTGCTGTAAAGCTTTCCTGCATGCCACATGTCACACATTTTCAAAAAGTTTCCCAAAGCAAAAAGTAATATTCGTCCACCACCACAAGACGAAAAAAAGCCGATCAAGTCAATCAGTGCGGCCTGCGATCAGGTAGTGTGGAACATTTCTCGAGTGTCTTAATTAAGAGATGGTTGTTCGGCCTAGTGTAGTGTGTCCGTCACAGCTGAGCGGAGATGACCTCGTCTGAGGGAAAGAAAGCGTCAGAGAGGGACGAGATAGAGAAAGAGAGAGGCACACTCATCTCCTAAAGTAGGCTCGGCGGAGAAGAGGAGGAAACACTATCCAGGAGAGGATCTCCTGAAGTGACCTCGGCGATCCTGTTACCTTCTTATTGAGGAAAGTAAGCATTAAAGCGTCGGGGCTGCTTTCTATAGACCGACAACGAAGACTGAAATATGTAACGTGAAAAGAGCACTCGTCCTGTGAAGCGGACATTATTATAACAGATAGACAGACATGTGAAATTAATGAGGACTATGCAAATTGTGCAAGTTTCAAATAGCAGCTGGAGTTTCATTTGATTAGAGATGCGTCTGGTGTGTGTAGCTGAGCAAGACCAGGTTTTACTCCTAAACCGATGTAACTTTAGTATACAAACGACGCAGATGTTCAATTTTTAGTAAGAAAGTGCTCAACCAGAAATCCACAACACAACACACCACCACCTTCCAGTTATACCTGCATCTCAGCTGCTCAGCTGTATGGACCGGTGGGCGACCTAATCTTCTCTACAGTTCCTCTGGAGATGCCACGTCCAGATACAGACGAGTCTTTGTGTAGTTTACATGCTAGTGAAGACCACAGAAGAACCTCAGAATCCACTCCTCTGCGTTATGTGGAACCTTGGATGCACCAAAAATACCATGTGATCCATAGAGTATTAAACGTCCATCAGAACTGTCCTGCTTGACGTCATCCAGGAAGACTTCCAAAAGTTGCAGCACAAGTCCAAAATCTTCACGTCCCTTCAGGTTTTGTCCAGTTTCGGCAGCCCCGGGACGTTTTATTCTGTAGACCTTCCAATATCCTACTGCGCTTTTGTGGAGCGTCAGCCGTCCGTTCCTCACGCTGGCGTCATCAGGCCGTCCGGAGCTGGTGTGAACATGTGAACACTTGTCCCAGCACTCGGCCGCTCGAGCTACAGAGCCGGCATACTAAATCATTCATGGCCCGGTCGGACTGGGGGTTGCAGGCAAGCAGATCTTGTTCAGTGTTTAACTGGGTGTCTCCTAATCTACTGGGCGCAACAAAGATACAGAAACACAATCCAGCTTGAAGTCATTGACCAGTTCTCGCCAGCCTCTCCTCCAGGGCCGCTGCGCTACAATGCAGGTCCGGTTACGTACTGATCTTTGATTAGCGAAACGCAATGACACCCAATCACTCGGCTTTTCAGCAGACATGGGAAGAATGGTTAAGAAGAATGATGCCGTGATGAACACCATTCCTCCACACCACTGACCTCTTGAAGAGTCCGTGGTTCGCTGTATTAGATTTCATATCTAATCGCTTTTGAGGTGTGGATTCAGTACGTTCTTCAGATCCTTGCTTTGGATTCTGAGCGTCTCATCAAGTGGACTTATAGATTGGGAGACAAGGTCAAGTCTAGCCATCCCGTGCGGTGCTGGACATCAGATAATCTGGCATTTCTAATACATAGAGCCCTATAGTTGTTCTCCAGACGTTTGGGAACGCCTTACAGTACGCACTGAAACCATGAACGCCCGGGAAGGCCTTCTCCTTCAATCTGCTTATCTGCAGCTTTCCACCGTCTCAGTTGTCCCGTTGCCAAACTGTGTTGTCAGGGGTAGCGCGCACCTCTCACACCGCCACCCTCCCTTTACACTCGCACGCCCCTCCAGGCCCGTAATGCTTGTCCAACCTTAACAGGCTTTGAGCCGCCCGCTGGGCCCCGGTACCGCACGAGACTCGGCAAATCCCATTACACATGAGTCACAGCATTTGATTCTCTCATTAGAGATTCCAAACAGAGAATAAGGGCGTATTATGACACAGGCTTTGCTGGGTTCCCACCGAAAATCCAACCACATCTCCCTCTCCGTCTCCCTCTCTCTTTCTCCCTCTCTCTCCCGTTCTTCTGATCTGCTTCGTCTCAAACCTTTGCTGGGTTTGTCTTCTTTTATCGGTGTTTTTTTTCTCATGAGAAGGCCGCACAGTCATTCACACAACACGACTCCGTGCTGATTTCTGCTTATGCAGTACCGTACCGGTAAACCATGTGCTCGTTATTAAACATAACGTCTCACTGACTGATATTCTTTGTTGCTGCGAGGGATAATTCAAGCAGGTATTTCACTGTCACACTCTGGAACACGTGTGTGTGTGTGTGTGTGTGTGTGTGTGTGTGTGATGGCGTCTTCAAAAGAAATCAAGGACAACCGGCCCTGACACGCACCAAATACGCATGGCAGGGGGTTGACGAACGGACGGTAAGAATGATGACGGGACTGACAAGTTCCTCTCTCGGATGGCATGAGGGTTTAATGTGACTTGTGGACGTGACTAAAGGTCTGCGGGAGGGTCAAGGGGACGACCCCTGATTGTGATGTCTCTAAAGGGGTCCGAGGGAGCGAAGCTAAAGACTCAGCAGTGGAACTAACGCAGAGGGGAAATGTGGCGCACATCCAGTCACCGCGCCAGAGGAAAGTCTTATATCTAATACTAAATGGCTAAAACAACACACACACACACACACACACACACACACACACTCACACACACACACACACACACACAGCCAGGACACATGGGCTAGGAATATATATATATATATACTTTGCTAATATATAATTCTTATAGATTTCATATTGTGAACCTCATGTTCTACCACTTCACGGTGATGTTCTACTGGATTCAGGTTCAGTGTCTGGAAGGTCAGTGAAGGACACGGTGTTATGTGTGTGAAACCAGTTTGAGACGACTCTTCATTTTGGGACACATACTGGGAGGAGCCATTAGACGACAGTCAGAAGCAATATGCAAACAGGTTGTAGCATTCAAGTAATGAATGATTGATATTAACAGGCCCAAGTGTGCCAAGGAAACCTAGTCTTACACCAGCACCTGAACACAAGGCAGGCTGGCTCCATGGGTTTGACCTTGTACATTCAGTAGACTTTCTGTCAGCTCAAACCAGTCTTGGCATTTCCTCTTTCATCAACAACATGCATCAGTTATAGTCACGCCCCCAACTAACAATCACGCCAACGTCAAAATCACTTTTCCATTCTGATGGTTAATATAAATCTAACGTACACCTGCAGGCTGCATCTGTATGATTGTTTCCACTGTACCGCTGCCACACGACTTACTGACTGCATGAATAAGTAAGTAGGTGTATGGATGTTCCTAATAAAGTGCTCAGTGCATGTATAGTATAGATATATGTTACATTACGTCTCATTACTTGACAAGTGCTTGACCATTAGGAATATATATATATATATATATATATATGTATAAAAGTGTATAAGTATTTTAATGATGTTGTTGGATCCACATGAAAACTAAATTTGAGATTATTTTCACTTTAGGTAATTATAATGGACAGATTAATACTGATAACTCCATCAAAACGAGCCTAAGCCTACATGTGATAGTTCCATATTACATCATAATTAAAAATAATAATAAAAAAAAAAATCCATAAATCAGAGTTCTTCTTTAATCCCAGATTAGATTATAGACACACACACACAAAATATTTGTTCCAATTATGGCTGAGATTACATCATAGTGTTGCTCATTTTAATGAAAAGAAATCCATACTCTCCATATTTAATTTTCCACATAGATGCATATAATTCATTATTTTCTTTGTGAGTTTGATGACATTTAACAAAAAGTAAAAAATCTTCCACCGCCAAGATTCTACTGGGTAATAAGTATTGGGTCCCTTCACTTCATGTGCCATCCGGGACATCAGGCAATATTCGTATATCAGTCAAACCGAAGATATTGATAATGTGTGTATTCTCCACACTACGCTATGAAACATGGACACTGAGATGCAATGAAAATTTTGCAATGAAAATTTCATTGCAAATTTCATTGCAAAATGAAATGAAATGTTATAGAAAGATGACAAATAAAAAAAATCTCACGAGATCTCAGGTATGAAAAAAAACCCTACTGGCTCAGTTAGTTATCACGGTCTGTTTGGGCCCGTGTGCAGGATGGGAGAAGAAACATTAATCAGATTAATGATAGAGAGAAGGAGAAATGACATTTACTGTCACATGGACAATTCTTTTTGTACTACCGTAACTCAGCTCTGTGTGGGACTACAGGTCACCACTACACTGTCACAGTGTACAGAAAATCTCCAGTATCCA
Source organism: Clarias magur (assembly GCA_013621035.1). Taxonomy (NCBI): domain Eukaryota; kingdom Metazoa; phylum Chordata; class Actinopteri; order Siluriformes; family Clariidae; genus Clarias; species Clarias magur. The sequence continues at coordinate 36,383 of QNUK01001437.1, read as the reverse complement.
ACAAACATTGTCCAGGTACTGGGAGACGAACACACTTGTCTATACAGCGTGTAAAACTAACATGTTCCATGATCTTGTCCTTGTTTGTTTGTTACAAGAGCGAGTGATGTCTGTCGTCTTTTCATCTCTCAATTATCCCCACATTCGTCTCCATCCTTATCGCGTGGTGCTTCTTAGCAGCACCGCCTTCATCGCTGCTGATTCCACGCTTGTTTCCAGACATCCTAGGGTGCGGTGCGGCGCGGCGCTGCGCACACATGACATGTGACTGAACATACACTCTGAACACATGTCTGTATCTTTGAAAGGTCGTAACTCGAATGTTCGTATGTAGGGGACTTACTGTTGTGCATCGTGTCGTGTTCTTACTCTGGTTTGGACATTCACAAAATTGCACTTGTTGTCTTTTTGTTTTTTTTTGGTATAGTTTTTTGTTTATTCTATTCATGGCGTTAATTTGTTGTCTTAGCTGGTTTTGTTAGTTTATGTTGGACGTAGTACCTTGGTCCTGGGTGAAGGTCGTCTCCTCTCACTGTGTACTGAACTGTTTGTGGTGGAAATGACAATAAAAGCCTACTGGACTTGATTGAGAACCTCAAGCATTCATACAGACCTAGGACAGGAACGCGGCGGCGCTAGGACCATGGGGAGGCCGGGGCCGGGTTTCCTTTCTGTCCGTTACTCGGCATTGATCGTTGTGACGTGTCGGATTCGCCATCTGTAATCTCCCAGAGGGCTCAAAGTCAATTACAGCCCATCTCCCCTCAGGATTACCCCGGGCTCGAGACGAACCCGGGGCATCCCTTACTGCAGCAGGGGGCATCAAGCGCGAGATCTGCAGGCACACACACATCACACACACATCACGACATCCGCACTGATTCGAGGTTTATTAGAGTTTATTCAGGAGTTTTGCACTCTGTTCATCATCCTGTTTACTGATGATGTTCAGGGTATAAGTACTGAATAAACTCCTGAATAATAAACAAGACTTACAGATATACAGAGTCAGTCAAACAATGTACACACACTCCAGGAGAAGAAAACCATGTCTAAATATTTTAATAGTAGTATTATGAGAATTATATAATAATACCATTATTATTATTATAGTATGAAGTATTAATATACTTCATACTATTTTTCCTAAAGTTTATATATATATATATATATATTTCATTTTCTTATTCTTTTTTTTATATATAGTTAATGCTTACTGCCCCCATGTTGATTGTGTGTGTGTGTGTGTGTGTGTGTGTTTTGTCACATATTAGTCTGTGCGCTCGTGCTCTCTCTGCCTCGCGCCCGTTTTCCCGCTGCAGCGCGCGCGCCCTCCCGACGCGCCCAGTGTGAGAAGAAGGGTGTGTGTGTGTGTGTGAGAGAGAGAGAGTGAGGCTTTAACAGGTGTAAATCCACACACACCGTTCTTCACACCAACACGGAGCGCTTTACAGGAAAACTCTCTCTCTCACATTGAGATCTTTTTTTTGTTGTTGTTGTTGTTGTTGTTGTTTATTTTCCTCAATAATAATAATAATAATAATAATAATATTTGATGTCGGTATGGATTAGTTGAAGGAGCACAGGATGGATGGATTTGCAGACCAGACGTCTGAGGATGAAGATGAAGAGAAGGTGTAAGGAAGAAAAAAAAACCCCGAGAAATTATTATTATTATTATTATTTTTTGCTTAATCGTGATTTTAGCGACGCGCGCGCACGCACTCTGAACGGACAAATAAAAAACACAGCAATCATGTATTAACAAGTAACTTGAGCATTGTGGATTTATATATATATTTAAAAAAAACAACACATTAAAATCTAATTAATCTGTGTGAAAATTCTTCACACACACACACACAGAGATAAAGAGAAAGAAGTTTTCACAGCTGCGCGTTTTCTCCACTGCGCATGCGCGTCTCACCCTCTCAACGGCAAGCGCGCAGGAGCAAGTGACAACTGCGCATGCGCCGCACCAGCTCGTTCCAGTCTGAGCCGAGTTGTCGCACGCCGCGCACGCGCACCGCGCTCTCCCCCGCGAAGCGATCGGAGTGGGAAATTTAAACAGCAGTGTGAGGACCGCAGCATCTCTGAGCTCTCTCCGTCTCTCACTCTCTCTCTCTCGCACACACACACACACACACACGCTTTAACTCGGCTGGATTTATCTCAGCGATACAGGTAAGACCGGCGCTTCATACCGTTATTTATTTGAGGTGGAGGAGGAGGAGGAGGGGGGGGGGGTGTATTGGTGGGTTATGATGAGTGGTCATGTGACAGCTGAGGGGTGAACGTCAGGTTGTCATACAGGTGCAGGATCAGATATCTAAACTGTACTACAGCGGGGTTACAATGGAATTATTATCTGCAATAATGAAATCCAAACAGGTTGTTTATGTTGTAAATCATACAAATATATATATATATATTTTTTTTTCATTCCTGACAATCATAAAGACAAATGTATTTTTTATTATATATATTTTTTGTCCTAATAAAACGCGCGGTGTGTTGTGTTAGGAAATGATCGAGGCTGAATGTACAGAGAGGATGTCGGGATTGTTGATGAATTCCGGACGCAACCAGTCCTCCGCTCAGGAATACAGGTAAATGTCATGACGTCATCGTTCGAATGTTGTCGTCACGCGCGTCCCTGCGTTAAGTTTAAAAGTATACATCCAGGCGCTCAGCACACAGTGTACAGCGGAGCCCCGTGCTGTTCGACTCGCACCGTCCGCGCGACTGGACCAAAGCCACGACTCGGTCTGGTGTTAAAACCGTTCTAAACTAGAACCCGATTCAGCGCGTGATTCTCTCCCGCGAGAGTGCGCGCGTCTCTGAGTGCGTTCGTGTGCGTGCGAAAGAAGGAGCGCGGCGCGAGCGGATCGAGTTCGGCTCGCGATGGAATCGCCGTATAGATTCAGGTCCGATACACACAAACACTTCATGTTAATTATAATAAACATTTAAAATTATTATTATTATTATTATTATTTTATGAGTGAGCGATTAAACTCCTCGCTCAACACTATTACAATGATAACGAGATCAAACGCTTTAATAGTGGTTTTGTGTGATGATCTGTAGCGCGGCTGAATTTTATTATTCAGGTTCAGTGGCGTCGTGTTTTTTATTTGTGTTTTAATGTAAATGAAACGAAATGCTCATGATCAGGTGTGGGATTTATCCAAATCCCAAAAGGTGAAATCCTAAAAAGGTCAAATCCTAAAAAAAAAATTTGTTCAGGTTTATAGTTTAGTGAAGCTGAGTTTGTATTTGTTTAAATTAAAGGTCACACCTGTAGTGACACGACCTGAACAGCTGGCCAATAGGACGTCCGGAACAATCCGCACCACAGAGGCGCTTCACCTCGTTTAAAGTGTAGAGTTTCATTAAAGAATTAAGGAAATTAGCTATAATGACGGTACGATAATGTCCAGGTGTCACACAACGACGTGTCCTTTTGTACAATAACATTAAGCACCTGTTAAACCCTCTGTGTGTGTGTGTGTGTGTGTGTGTGTGTGTGGTGTTGAGGTGTCATTTCTGCGGTTTGGTTTTGGGCCTCAAAGCTTGAGGGTAAAGTTACACTCTGGCCTGCGCACGTGTGTGCTGGATGATTATTCATAGCCTCTTTAATGGGGCAGACTGGGCGGCCCGAGGCCACGTCCCGAATCTCTCCTCTCCACTGATGTAATTTATTCAGGTGACAGACAGAAAGTGTGCCTTATTTACCCCTCCACCTCCCCCCCTCGCCGCCCCTCCTGCACATCTACCCCCGTCAGGCCGTGTGTAGCATTTACCCCCCCCCCCCCACCTTCACAGGCCCAAGGGGGGGGAGGGGCAGGCAGGAGGGCCCGGCTCGGGGTGGAAACAGGCCAGCCAAACAGATGGCATCCTATTTGTGTGAGGCCTGTCATTCCAGCAGATTAATGCAAGAGGGTTGGTTAAAGAGAGAGAGAGAAAAAAAAAAAAAGAGCGACAGACAATCAGAGGGCCGGGGAGAGCGAGGGAGGGGGGAGGAGGGCAAAACAATAGCGCCACGTGCCGCGGTGCAGATTTTGTCGTTCGCCGACACAATAGGTGATCATTTTTCAACGAGGCCCGGACCAACTGTTGCAGACGGCGCGAGCCCCGTTAACTGCACTTCGATCCCCTGTTTACGTACGATTCAGCCAATGGCTGACGAGCGCCGGCAGTCACCTGACTGAACTGTTTAGGGGGGGGGGGGGATTCTACAGTGCCTGCAAAAAAAAAATAACCGAAAATACTGAGGGTTGTCATGGCAACCACAATTATCAGGCTCAATACTGAGCAAGTGGAGAGGATTGGAGGGCCTCTCTCTCTCTCTCTCACACTCGTCTCCTCTCAGTGCTTCCTTGAGACATTGTAAACATTTACATTTCAATACCAACTATGTATATTTTTCTGTATCATTAAAATCCAAGAAGTTGGGAATTTTTTTATTATTATTTAATAATAATACGACTACAAAGTATTTATTGAGCATTTTTATCTTTTTTTTTAAATCAATAATGACGTGTATTGATTTAAAAAAAAACAACACATATACACATACACACAAACACACACTGATAATCATTTTAATAAACATTTAAGAAACCTCTTAATAAACATTTCCCCCCCGAGTGTAATTCGGTGTATTAACACGTACTTTGACGTTTTCAGGCACCTGACCCCGGAGCCGTCCGACCTGAGCGCGTTCGACCCCGGTGACCTGGAGTCTCTGAGCTGGCTGACCACGGTGAACATCCCGCGCATGCAGCAGCTCCGCGCCGACCGCGCCGAGTTCGGCATGAGCGCCCAGGACCCCCTGCACGCGGGTCAGCTGGGCAACGTGGGCGTGGCCGGACCGCACGGGACGTCCGTGGCGCACCTGCAGAGCAGCATGCAGCACAGCCCTCTGGCGCTCAACAATGTGAGTTTCACACCCTACAACCACATCACCTACAACGTGACCTACAACGTGACCGCGCCCGCACAGGACGTCCCCATGTACCCAACTGATCCCACTGTGACTTCTCCCGTTTCGCAGATGCCGCAGTTTTCTCCTAATTTCCCGTGTCCCACGTCTGTCTATCAGCAGCCCATGGCGTACTCAGCACAGCCCAGCCAGCAGGTGCGTCTCACACACACACACACACACACACACACACACACACACACACACACACACACACACCGGTCACATCCTAAATCAGCTCAGAATCGATCATCATTAGTATTAGTATTAGTACTAACACCATCGTTGTGATTCCAGTGCTCTCCTGTAGGACTGTACTTCAACACCCAGAGTGTGTACACGCCTGCACAGATACACACTCCACACAGCCAGGAGACGCAGCCCAAAACCTACCCCAAGCCTATCTACTCCTACAGGTGAGGCGTCGCCATCGCCATAGCAACCCGTGCTACAACACAGTCGAGTGAACGGTGCGATGAGCACCCTGTCTCACACCCGTCTCTGTGTCTCTCTCTCTCTCTCTCTAGCTGTCTGATCGCCATGGCGCTGAAGAACAGCAAGACAGGAAGTCTGCCCGTCAGTGAAATCTACACATTCATGAAGGAACACTTTCCTTACTTTAAGGTGAGGTTAAACACAACTATACAGAGTGTGAGTGTGTGTGTGTGTGTGTGTGTATGAAGTGATTGATTTATCAGGACGATACAGACTGACTGACTGTCTCGCTTGCAGACGGCTCCAGACGGCTGGAAGAACTCGGTCCGGCACAACCTGTCCCTCAACAAATGTTTCGAGAAGGTGGAGAACAAGCTGAACGGCTCGTCGAGGAAGGGCTGCCTGTGGGCTCTGAACCCGGCAAAAATTGACAAGATGGAGGAGGAGATGCAGAAGTGGAAGCGGAAAGACCTGATGGCTATCCGCCGCAGCATGGCCAACCCAGGTGAGTATCGGCACCGGTGACGCCGGACCTCCTGGACACACACTCCAGCCTTTGAGCAGCTTTTAACTCGAATCCTTATTGTTTTTTTTGTTTTTTTTCCCTTCTTCTCCTTCAGACGAGTTGGACAAGCTGATCACGGTCCGGCCGGAGGGCTGCGTACGCAAACCGCTGGACCCTCAGCTGCCCCCGCTGCACATGGCGCTTCCCCTGCAGTGTCTCAGCGCTCACCAGCAGCCCGCGCTGCAGTTCCACTCTCAGCCCCAGCTTGCGCAGATGTCTCCGGCTCCCGCGCAGACGCCGCCGCTGCAACCCGTCGCCGAGCTTGTCAAGCAGCTCCCGCCGATACCGCCGCCGCCACACCAGCCGGAGCATCACCCTCAGCAGCTGGTGGACATCTTCAGCGTCCCCAGCGACTTCAGCACTGAGGTGGACGCGCTGCACCCCAGCCTGGACTGGTCCATGCCAGGTGAGTCTCATCCTCCTCCTCCTCCTCCTCCACACGTGTTGTTGTTTAAATGTTCGTCTCCGTGGTCGAGAGCAAAGCCGCTAACCCTCCGCCCGTCTCCGTGTCTCCCTGCAGGAACGCTGTGGGACGAGTTAAAGGACGACAGCTTCAACCTGGACGCTTTCGGTTCCTTCACTAACTCGCCCGTGCAGCTGTCCGACTCCGACCTGGAGGGTCTGACCAACACCACGGGCTCCAGCACCACCGAAATCCCCTTCTCAGGCATTTATACCACCTACAGCGCCCCGCTGGACGGCTTCAGCAACCAGCACACGATACACACCAGCAAGACGAGAGACAGCAGCACACACAGCTTCTTGCATTAGACACACACACACACACACACACTCATGCACAAACTCTTACACACACACACAAACTGTTACAGAGACTTTACTCAGCTTTACTCCAAAGGACCATCAACATGGCGGACTTTAGATTTTTTTAATTAGTTTTTAAATTGTTATTGTTATTTTAAAAATGATTTTATTGACTGAATTTATTGTTGTTCTTATTCGTATTTTTATTATTAATAATTAATATGCCTTGTTGTTTTCTAATACACCTAGTATAACCAATAAGACTGTATTCATGGGTACCAGATTCTCGAAACTTTCAATTCATCATCATTGATGAAAAAATAGGAAATAAAATAATTAGGGGTAAAACTTTTGTAAACAAAAATATTTTCCATAAATGAATTATACCTATGTATGTGTGTTTGTTTTTGTTGTTTTTTTTCCCTCCATTCCAGGTGAACCGTGTGCTGAGGCCACATGTTTCACATCACGAGAACAGACAGAACGTTTTATCGGTGTTTATGTTAGTCTATGAACGTGATCCTGTGAATTGGGGAAAATTTGGTGAATTTTGGATGTGGTACAAAAAAAAAAAAAAAGCCTATTGTTTTTAGTTTAAACTCTACATATGTTCCCAAAACACTTTCATTTAATTTCAAACTACAAACGCTACGCTTAACAAACAGTAACTCATACAAGTGCGTTTTCCTTGGTGTCAGTGCTGTAGGGTGAATACGGTAATAATTCGCCATCCTGGTCGCTTTGTGTTCTCTCTACAGTACTAATGAATTATACAGTGTTATATTTTATGTGGACATTTAGCAGGATTTACGTCAATATTTATGTTACAACATTAGTAAATTATATTGTTCTTAATAGTTTATCGTTAAAACCCAGGAGAGATGATATATTGGCTCTGAAAAAAAAAAAAAAATCTGCTGCCTACTGTGACATCACTGGATGACATCAGAGCTGATGCTGCCTACTGACACATACACCGGACGAATTCTGTTTTTTATATTGTTTAAATATTTTTTTTTATACACACATTCGCATTACTACATTCGGAAGACACCCTTATCCAGAGAGACCTAATTTTTATTTATTTATTTTTTTTACATCTGAGCAGTTGAGCGCTAAGGGCCTCGCTCAGGGGGTCAACAGGGGTAACTTGGTGGTCATGTGATTTGAACCTGGGACCTACTGAACCCCAGTCCAAAAACCTAACCCCTGATCGACCCCTGACCCCTATACATATATATATATATATATATGATCTGGGTTCGATTCCCACCTCAGTGTTTGTGTATAGAGTTTGTATGTTCTCTTCATGCTTGTTGGGTTTCCTCCTGGTTCTCCGGTTTCCTCCCACAGTCCTCCAAAGACCTTTTGATTAGACCACTTGACGTTCGCAAATTTCCCGTAGTGTGTGAATGTTGACCCGAGGTTCCACAGCCATAACCATGGGCATAAACACAACGATCACCACTGGCCTCCACCTGGACTACAGAGCTCTCTAGAAGGATGGATGGATTTACATAGATGCGCTGAAATATCAGGAGAAAAACTACTTTGTGTTAATTAATACACCAAAGATGATCAAAACAAAGCGAAAACATCAAGTCTGTTTATAAACTGGTTTTATTTGAGACGTAGATCAGACGACTGTCATCTTCTTAAAAAACATCTGGATAAACAACACCGTTTGTTTTTGGAAGCACAGTTCTCGTAGCGAAGCGAACATTATTCATGTGTAGCTCGAGCCGTCGGCGCTGATCTCAGTGTAAACACTCACGCGTGAGGAACTCTACACGACATCGAGTGCTTCTCTCCAGCATCTAGGATTTTTATTTCCTCTCACTGAAATGAGCTAAAAGGCATTTACTGGCAACGTTTCTTTTCTTTCCTTTTCGTAATACATAATTTTTCATTTATTTCTGTTTTGAAAATCTAAACCTGAGTTATTCCACAGAATAAAAACAAACACATGTAAAAGTTATTACTGCTTCACACAGGTGCGAGTGCTTCTCGTCATAACACTGCTACTGCTGTTATACCTGACACGAGGTTCCCTGAACAGATGCGTGTGTCTTTAAACACACCGTCTACAATACAGCGTGAAATAAAACATTGATACACACTGGGGCTAACGATAATAATAATAAAATAATAATAAAAACAAACAGGTGGTGAACGGCGCTGTCTGACTTCAAGCTTTAATGCTGATGAGGTTTTGTGCGTTTATTCTCCAAGTTCATGTGGTTTAAACCTGGCATTGCTGGAGAGCGCCACCTCTGGTGTAAAGGTGTACAACATTCAGACTGAGCTGTAGGAGTGGGCGGAGGTGTATGTGGGCGGGGCTTGTGCGTTCATGATGTCAGGGCGACACTGGTACAGAAGACAGTGTGAGGTGAAACACCTTTAGTTAAAGTCGTTTGAAGTGAAATGCCCACAGTGTGCACTCAAGTGGCTTTTTTAGTTGTGCGCCTGTGTGTGTGTGTGTGTGTGTGTGAGTGAAAGTGTTAGCTGGTGCTGGTGGTGTTGTCCATGGTGGCCAGCAGGTGTGAGACTTTGGCCCTCTGAGATGGAGTGATGTTCTGAGCCATGTGCATGATGCAGTCCATCGCCACTTCTGGATTCGCCTCCATGAGACTGAATCACCAGAGACACACAGAGAGAGAGAGAGAGAGAGAGAGAGAGAGAGACACACAGAGAGAGAGAGAGAGAGAGGAGGACACACACAGAGAGAGAGGGAGACACACAGAGACAGAAACAGAGAGACAGAGACAGATAAATGAACTCTGACACAGACCTGAAATGAAATCTGCACAGTTCCACAGATGTAATCATGAGATGATTTCGTATTTGTGTTACTTTTATTTTTGTTGATTAAGTGCTGCACATTGATTTACTTTTGAAAAGCCGGCACATGTGGCTGAGGACATGGCTTGTAATCTGTGTGTGTGTGTGTGTGTGTGTGTTTGAGGGCATGTCAGTTATCAATCTATTTATCTGAGCGTGTGGGTCTCTCCAGATGTGTTTGAATTAATTTAGGATAAATACAGATGTGTTTGAATTAATTTAGTCTCTCTCCAGATGTGTTTGAATTAATTTTGTCTCTCTCCAGATGTGTTTGAATTAAATTTGGGTACATACAGATGCGTTTGAATTAAATTTGGGTACATAGAGATGTGTTTTAATTAATTTTGGGTCCCTCCAGATGTGTTTGAATTCATTTTGGGTACATACAGATGTGTTTGAATTAACTTTGGGTGCCTCCAGATGTGTTTGAATTAAATATTGGGTACATACAGATGTGTTTGAATTATGTTTGGGTCTCCCCAGATGTGTTTGAATTAATTTTGAGTCCCTCCAGATGTGTTTTAATCAATTTTGGGTCTCTCCAGATGTATTTGAATTAATTCTGGATGCATACAGATGTGTTTGAATTAACTTTGGGTGCCTCCAGATGTGTTTGAATTAAATATTGGGTACATACAGATGTGTTTGAATTAATTTTGAGTCCCTCCAGATGTGTTTTAATTAATTTTGGGTCTCTCCAGATGTATTTGAATTAATTCTGGATGCATACAGATGTGTTTGAATTAATTCTGGATACATACAGATGTGTTTGAATTAATTTTGGGTTCATACAGATGTGTTTTAATTAATTTTGGGTCTCTCCAGATGTATTTGAATTAATTCTGGATGCATACAGATGTGTTTGAATTAATTCTGGATACATACAGATGTGTTTGAATTAATTTTGGGTTCATACAGATGTGTTTGAATTAACTATGGGTCCATACAGATGTGTTTGAATTCAATTTGGGTCGCTTCAGATGTGTCTGAATTAATTTTGGGTACATACAGATGTGTTTTCATTAATTTTCGGTCTCTCCAGATGTGTTTAAATTTTGGGTACATACAGATGTATTTGAATTCATTTTGTGTCCCTACAGACGTGTTTGAATTAATTTTGCGTCCCTCCAGATGTGTTTGAATTACTTTTGGGAACATACAGATGTGATTAAAGGCGTGTCAGGTACTTTATCTAACTGTTTGAATGTGTGTAGTTTACCTGCACATGCATTTAAGTGCGTAGTCCCTCTTCAGGTACTTGATGTTCTCTCTGACGGCTGAGTGCTGTCCGTCCTGCTGAGACAGCTGATTCTCCAGCCACTCCACCACCGCCTTATTATTGTCCCACAGGTACGCCTGAACAACACACAAAGACTTACTGATCAACACGCTTCACCACTCTAACTGGACCGGACTCATAAACAACCTGCACATGATGACGTCACTAATAAGACTGTGGAGGAGGAATTATAATGAGATATTCATCCACACATAGTTTTACTTCGCTAATAACAAAGACATGATCTGATGGTCTCACTTTGACCGTCCCCTCGGTCTCGATGAACCAGCGCCGCAGCATGGCCTTTATGTGGCCGTTGCTCAGGTCTCTGTTGGCCTGCATGATCTCGCTCTTCACCTTCTCCTCCAGCAGGAGGCGCCGCAGACGCCAGTAGAAGAACGTCCGCGTGCTCTTCCAGTCCAGGATCTCCTGAGAAATCACAGGACTGTAAGCTCGAGCTCTTATGGACTAATGATGCATTAATAGTTTTTAGATGAATAAACCCTGGTTCTTCAGGCAGTACAGTGTACATTACCGTGATGACGCCTTTCTCCAGCATCCTCCCTGGCGTGTCGTGCAGTTCGACGAACTGTACTGCCACCTGTTGGTAGATGGGCAGCAGGAACTCCTCCCTGGTCCTGAGCTGAGCCTCCACCTCGCCACGTTCCTTCTCAGACAGATCCACAGAACCTGAACCAGACAAAACAAACTGTGTTGGCTCTTCCTCTCTCACACACACACGCACACACACACACACACACACACACACACACACACACACACACACACACACACAGAGTGTGCACTCACTGAGCTTTTGGTTCAGGCGTGAGTACTCGGGGTCGATCCTCATCATGGCCTTGATCAGATCCTTCCTCCTGTACTTGATCTCCACTGTGGCCTCCGGCTCTAACACACCTGCCCTACACACACACACACAAACACACACAGGAGGTGTACAGCGGTGTGTACATGACAGGATGAAGTTAAATATAACCGGGGTCATGTGATCACCTGCTGTCCCGGTCAGCGTACAGCTCCATGTACTGCGGGTTGATGGTGGGGTCGATCACTACCCATGATCCTCCTCTCAGCTCGGCGTGCGGCGGCATGTAGATCAGTACGGGCTGATGGAACTCCCTCAGGGCGTCCACGATGTATGCGCCGAACTTCATCACCTGGTCAAACATGTCTGACAGACAGGAAGTGGAAACACTAACATTAAACATGAAACGATGTTTATCAGACGTCGTGTTAAAGTGAGTGATGACGACACGCCGGCGCGTAACAACGCGGAGATCTGCTGCACCTTTCATGCCGCCGGAGAAGCCTCTCCAGTTGGCGAACATGATGAGCGGGAGATTCTCTCTGTCGAGGTCCCTTAGGATCTGAGCGGTTTTGTACGCCGAGTCGGGGAACCACACCTGCCCCGCCTGCTGCACGATCTGTAGCACACGTTATTACACCGGGACTGAGAGGAGGAAGAACTTACAGTATGATCCGAGTGTTAGTGAGCATGCATGTCCATCACTCACCTTCGACTCCGAGTCCAGATTGGCTGGATCTGCTGGGATGATGACCTCTACGCTCCGCGTTTCCACGGCGATCACACCGAGTGGAATCCCTCCCAGTCTGTAACAAGCACAAGATTTCATTTTTTCCCCCTAATAAATAAAATGAAAAAAAAAAAAAAAAAAAAAAAACTAAAGTGAAAATACAGAGGGAATTGTGGGTAATCTCACTTGGCCCTGCCCACCACCACAATGGGTGCCCAGGTCGACATCACTTCCATGAAGGTGCCGTGGTCGAAAAAGCCGCTCTGCCACGCCCCCTTCACACCTACACACACAATACAGCATAAAAAAACATATAATGGTAATAACAATAATGAATATAGTTGCAAGCAACAATCACGGGCCCAAGCACCCTGTGCCATTCCCACCCCGGGCGCACCGCACAACCTGTGTCATTTGAGTGTGTTAAGTGTACAATAGGCCGCAGATGCAGATGTGATGTTCCTGAATGTGATGTCACTGAATATAACGTCACTCAATATAATGCCACACAGAAAGTTATCAATCATTTTTCGGCGTACGTTTAAGACATTATCACGGCTGACCCGTTTGAGATATCGGAAATCCCTCCGCAATTTTGCATCCTCAATGTCTTTAGATCTCTTTGGCCCAGTTTGGTAGCGATTGTATCATTTCCCTAGGAGGAGTATATCAAAATCCATCGGGTGCGTTTTTGCGAACGACCCAAAATAACCGGCCTCCTGTTGAGTTTAGCCCAGGACGTGCATGAGTTTTTGAGCATGTAAAGTCCAAAAGGCTGGAATATTTTTTTTTTTTTTTTGCGCACCTTATAGTGCTTGGGCCCTAATAATAAATTAAGAGTGATTGGCACCGGTGTGAGTTCACTGGATTAAAGAGGTCTTGAACTTTATTAATCTAGAAAAGATTCGCTACTCCACTCAGGAATTTTATGATATCTGGCAACCATTTCTGAGTCACATTGAAAATGTATAAATAAATTACATCTGTAACAAAAGATTTCTTCCTCTGATTAAAAAAATATATATAATTCTTTTGTTTGTATTTGTTTATGACTGGCTGTTGTTTTCTTATAGGGTGAGGGGGGGGGGGTCAAGTGGAGGGGAGAATAAGTAGAAAAAAAAATACAGTTTACCATGTACAGTATTTAATGTATGTGAATCTTGATTAAATTTCCAATAAGAAAAACTAATAAGATAATAATAAGATTAGAAAAAACATCAGAATTGCATATTACCTATGATTATTTAGAGACACACGGTGCGTGGTCTGTATGAATAAATATGACAATTATAAAGGTGATGAGGTTTATTATGAGGTTCATGTGATCGCGTCTCTTACTGGGATGGGGACGTCCAGAGATCATCCAGTGAGGGTCGTAGGGAGTCCTGGTAGGGACGAACTCGATCTCTCTGTCCACCGGGTCAGTCGGGGGCATCAGGGGTGCGGGACTGTGCTTGTTCTAACAACACACACACACACACACACACACACACACACACACACACACATCATAGACACGAAACAAACTGTAATCTGTACTATGATACACAGCTAGTACTGAGTGTTTTAATCCACAAGTCTTAATATTAATGAACAAGCATTTGAACAGGTGTGGAAGAGATTTAATAATCGGTTAGTTATTTGGGTTTCGATGTCTCCTCGGGATCGTCCCTCCGAGTGTGAGACGCACCTTGGGCATGTAGGACAGCCACTTCAGGATGGTGAAGACGCCCTCGAAGTCGTCCGGCACCGTGGTGTGTGTGATGCCGTTGTTGTGCATGATCTGGACGCCGCCCAGCTGGTTGTTGGAGCTGTACACCTCACGGCCAAGAACCTGAACCACGGCCCGAGGAAAGATAATAAACAGATAAATAACATGCGGAGTAAACATGTGATGATGATGATGATGATGATGATCAGGTGTACAGAACGTCTGTGTATCAATCATCCCGTGATTGCTGTTGGACCTTGTTCAGAGCTCCGGCGCCGGTCAGGATGATGTGAGAGTTCTCCACTTGGATCACTCTCTGTCCCAGTCGCACCAGGTACGCTCCGATTCCTATCGACCGGCACGTCACCTACACACCACACACACACGATATTTAAACACGGCCCTGAACTGATGTATAACTGATGGAGGAGACACACACTCTTAGCTCTCACCATACTGATGGTGATGACCTCCTCGTACGCCCGTGACGACTCGCCCGCGATCATCGCCGAGCCCCGGAGGTTCTCCACGCCGAGATCGTCCTCCTTCCCGATGATGTCAGTGATGACGTACCTACAGTACGACACGCATTACAGTGGCCGAGGAGTGCGAAACAAAATAACAAAACTGAATACAGTGGAACCTCGGATTGCGAGTAACGTGGTTTACGAGTGTTCCACAAACCGAGCAAAGATTTTAAATAAATTTTTAATCGGAAACCGAGCAAGTATTAGTTTACGAGCGCCGAGTATCATGTATCACGCATGCGACTCTTATTTTGACACCGAGCGTCACTCTCTCACCTTACACCCACCCCCCCCCTCCATGGCTTCGCGAACACACAGAAACCCCGCTCATCTCTTATGCATGTGCGTGCGTAATTTGACACCGACACACACACACACACACGCACAGACGCTCTCTCGCCTTTTCACCCCTCCCGGCTTCACAAACACACAGAAACTCTGCTCTGTCGCGATTCTTTTCAAAGGTAAGGCGCTGGTTAAATTTTTTTTTTTTTTCTACTTTACAGCAGTGATTCCTTTAGTATGCGCTCACGCCTGGTCAGAGAGATTTATTTTTTCCCTGTTAAAACTGTGTTTCCGCTGTTTATGCGCTTGTTGTGAAACTTAAAAAGTGAGTCTGTTAATATACGCTCATGCCAGTCTCAGAAAGATTTCTTTTTTTCCTGTTAAAACGGTGTTTCCGTTGTGTGTGTGTGTGTGTGTTGTGAATCTTAAAAAGCGAGGTGGAGAGAGGGAGGAGGAGTGTTACTGTGTAAAACAAGGCGAGGGAAGGGGCTAATTCCACACACACACACACACACACACATGCACCAACGGAAATACTTATCTGTCTGGATTTATTTGTACTTTTTTTAAAGGTAACGTGCAGATTAATTTTTTTATTTTTTTTATTTTTATAGATTGTATTAATTATTTTTATGTATTTATTTTTTGGGGCGGTGGAACGAATAATTTGAGTTTTCATCTTTTCTTATGGGAAATGATGATTTGGTTTACAAGTATTTTGGAATACGAGCACACTTCCAGAACGAATTATGCTTGTAATCCAAGGTTCCACTGTACAAAATAAATCAGGAAACACGACGACATATCCAGAGACGAGATACCAAATGAGACAACAACCACAGTTCAGTCAAACTGGAAAAGGGACAGTCGGTGTAGTTTACAAACTAAATTCTTATCCTCTGATTTGAAGAGACATCAGTCACTCAAGATGTACAGAAATGATGTACTGATGCACACACCCTCTTAGCATTTAAATATCCGCGAGACTGTAGCACTTCCTGTATATTGTGAGTGACAGATGTCTCATCCAATCAGCGATAAGGATCAACAAACCCGAAAAGGCACAGTAGGTGTGGTTTACGAATAAAACTCTTACCGCTGATTTTGAGTCTCATCCAATCAGTAATAAGAATTTAATTAACAAACTACACCTTGCTCTTCGGTTTAATTCTCAACTGGTATTTTGTTGCTGGATATGTTGCCGTGCTTTCAGGTTTGTTATTCTGTTTTCGATTTGATTTTATTTTGTTTTTGATTTTATTTTGTTTTTGATTTATTTAGTTATTTTTATTTATTTATTTATTTTATAAAAAAAATATTTATTTAGTTTTTTTGAAATAGTCTTTTTTTCGGGTTTGTTTTGTTTTTGCAAATTCGTAAAAAAAATTTTTTTTACGGTTTTGTAATTTTTTTTTCAGATATGTTATTTAGTTTTTTAATTTATTTTGCTATTTAGTTTTTCGTATTTATTTTATTTTAATTTTTTAATTAATTTTTTTCTAATTTCTTTTGTTTTTCGGGTTTTTTATTTCAATTTGCATTTCTCATCTACTAGTAGAGGTAAATAAGCAGTCAGACTTATGTGTCTAATGTATAATATTTAGTTTATAATAAAGACAAATGAGACGAATATGAAATCTAGACGTATATAAGAATTGTGATTTGGACGATAAGTAAAAGAAAAATAATTCATGATACGGTGAATCCTGACTGACCTGGACTCTCCTTCCTCCTCCACATGGCGGCAGTGGATGGAGTTGGTGGAGCTGAGGAGGGTGTAGTCCTGAGGTGTTAAATATAAATACTTAAAACCCTGCAGAGAGAGAGAGAGAGAGACGAACAGTGAGTGAACAACACCGACCTCCTGAGCCCAGCGCCTGTATTTACTAAACATCTCAGAGTAGGAAATCTCTCCTAAAACCGTGGGCAGGAATTCTCAGAGTGATGTTATTTTGGTCCTACTTTTAGGAGTAGGAGTAAGAGCTATTCCTTAACATTCTTAAAACGTGAAACCACTCCCATCTCCACCACAATGTATCAGAGCTCCGGCGGCGTCCTGACGGGCTGATGGCGTTCAGACAGAGACTGAAAGTGTCTTACAGACAGACAGTAAACTGTGATCTAGTCCCATACAGACGCTCTGACTGTGATCAGTGTACGAGTGATGATCCGAGGTTTCACCTTGTAGGGGTCGGCGGGGTCGACCCACGCCACCTGGAACATGTGTTTGATCTCCTCGGCCAGGCCGATGCGCGCCCCGCTGTTGGCGGCGATGTAGATGCGCGGGATCCCCTCGGATCGCGCTAACTCCGACGCCCGCAGGAACAGCAGGTCCTCCAGGGGCCCGAACGAGCCGATCTTGTAGGTGATGTCGTTACAGATGACGATGATGTCGCGCCCCTCGGGGTACTCCGGCGTCTTCATCTTCATGCGGAACGCCACTACGCCCACCTGGAGACGGGATTAAACAGCGGGGACACGTCCATTATTCATTCATTATTTAGCATCATAGAGAAAATCTAAAGCCGGCTTAGACCTCGTTGTCTCCGGGCAGTCGGTTCATCTGGACCAGTCGCTCCTGAGGGTCCAGAACCAGCTCGTTACACAGCAGGACGTCTTTGGGGGATTTGTCTGCCGAACCCCAGATCTTGAACAGAGCCTGAGAGAGACGGTGACACTGAGTAGGTGTTCTCATTTACCTGCTTCTACAAAACAGTCACACACACACACACACACACACCTGGCGGAACATCTCGGGGAAGTCGTAGACGTAGGTGGTGCCGAGGCTCTGGGCCTGGAAGCGTTTGGCCTGCAGCAGGTCCTTGGTGACGTACGGAGTGTTGATGAGCATGCCGTGCAGCGGGCCGTGTTTCTCTGTGTACGACTTGAACATGATCTGAAACACACACACACACACACACACACACTCTAGTACCTGTCCTTGACTTTAACAAATCTAAGCGTGTGTGTGTGTGTGTGTGTGTGTGTGTGTGTGTGTGTGTGTGTGTGTGTGTGTACCTGTCCTGTCGCCGTGTCCGTGACCTCCTGGTACAGACAGATGTCCAGGTAGTAGCCGTTCTCGTTGGTGAGGAACAGGCGTATGGGGACGGTGCTGCCGCTCGGTGTAAGCCGGATGTTGATCTTGAGCTCGGCCTGCAGCACGCGCAGTTTCCACAGACGGCGACCGTAACGCATCACCATGGAGCGCACTGACTCCTCGATCTCACACACACACACACACACGCAGACAACTTTAATACATAACGCACTAACACACACGGTTCCTGAGAGCCGTATTTTAACCCTGATGTGTTTCAAACCTTGACTGGATCCATGATGACAGTGGGGACGAAGTTGAGGAAGATGTGGTTGCAGTCGGTGAGCGTGTGTGTGTTGCTGAAGGCCACCTCCAGCTCGTCCATGGCCTCCAGGAGCAGACGCTCGCCCTCGTTCTGCAGGTACTCGAACGACGCCTCCTTGGTGACGAGGTCCGAGTGGCGGATGATGGCCCTGACGAAGAAGCGGTAGTCGGTGACCTCGGTGCCCTCCTCCCCGCGCGCCGCGCCCAGGTACAGGTGCATCTTGTGGTTGGCGCAGGGCATGGCGGTCAGCGTGAAGTTCCTCATCCGGTTCAGCTCCAGCTGGAAGGCCAGAGCCGGCTCCAGGTTCCGGTAGATCCGGTCCTCCTGGAACTGAAACACGCACACACTTTTTTCCTATCAGATATTGTGTGCTTATGTATTCAACTTATAAAATGTGTCGACTTTGTCTTAAATGCACTTATGAGACATTAAAACCTATTCTGGTCTGCCTGCTTCACATCTGAATCGCTGTCTTCTCACATGTTATTACAAACATCACATTGCAACACGCATAGAAAGTACTTTTAATTAATACACACATGGATGTAATTTATAAGCACGGTACTTAATTAGGTGTAAAATAATGAGCTACAGAACTACAAAATCGAATACATTCCAAACGTTCCTTGTCCTTTTTTTTTTTTTCACGATAATGAAATTGACTTGTACAGAATTTTCATGCTTAACACAATTTCATCAAAAAACTGTTCCTGTCACTTCTACTTTTTTATATGCCTTTATGGGATCCCCAAGCATGTAAACAAGATGTTTTTATCTTCAGGTTGTTTATATTGCTAATTAATTATTTGAGATGAAATTATTAAGATAGATTGTACATTTCTTATTTCTATTTCAAAGTAGGTTGCTTATATCAGTGAAAAAGGGAGAATAAGCTGGAATAAATCACAAGTATACAGCTGTCTTAGTAATATATTATTCTCACATTACATTATAACTTATTCTTATTATTTTCTTCTGCTGTTCTTACAGTGAATTTTATAAGTACAGTGGAACCTTGGATTACGAGCATAATTCGTTCAGGAAGTGGGCCAGTATTCCTAAACACTCGTAAACCAAATCATCATTTCCCATAAGAAATAATGAAAACTCAAATTATTCGTTCCACAGCCCCGCAAAATAAATACATAAAAATAATTAATACAATCTATAAAATGACAATGAAACAAATAAATCTGCACTTTCCCTTTAAAAAAAAGTACAAATAAATCCAGACAGATAAGTGTTTCAGTTGGTGCGCGCAGGCACCGTGTGTGTGTGTGTGTGTGTGTGTGGAATTAGCCCCTTCCCTCGCCTCGTTTTACACAGTAACACTCCTCCTCCCTCTCCCCACCTCGCTTTTTAAGATTCACAACAAACGGACACACACACAAACACGGAAACACAGTTTTAACAGGGAAAAAAGAAATCTCTCTGAAGGTGAGAGAGTGACGCTCTAAAATAAGAGTCACATGTGTGATGCATGATACTTGGCGCTCGTAACCTAATACTTGCTCGGTTTCCGATAAAAGATTTAATAAAAATCTTTGCTCGGTTTGCGGAACACTCGTAAACCAGGTTCCTCGCAATCCGAGGTTCCACTGTAGATTAAAGACGCATCTCTTTACAATGGTGAACACATAATTCATCCCATAACCTCACACTCCAGCACATCTAAATACACATCATCATCCTCATCTAGAGCTGCTAATAAAATGAACAGCAGCTACGCTAACTCCTTCCCGGTCCCTCTTAAGGTTTCTTCTTCTTCTTCTTACCATCTAAGGGAGTTCATCCTTCCTCACTCGGGATGATTTTGTCTAACATCTAGTGTTTTTGTTCATATTTCTGTGCAGCTGCTTTGAGACAACGTTCATTGTTAAAATGCTATACAAATAAACTTTAACTGAATAATATACATAATTTTCTTTTGTACCTCATCTCGGGCTCGGAATGTGAAGAATTTAGGAAACTGCCTCTATAAAAAAAAAAAAAAAAAAAGAACATATTGATATGGATTAATTTATTAATTACTCATGTAGAGTTTAAATGATGTCATTAATTATTGAGATATAAATCATGATTCTTTACTTTCTGAGCCACCAGGAAGGTGATTCTCCTGATTCCGTACTCGTACAGCACGGCTTTCTGTCAGGAAATGATAGTAATAATAATAATAATAATAAATAATAATCATAAAAAAAAAATGCACTCAATTAGAGAATAAAACCTGCAAAAAAATAAAAATAAAAAAAGAGAGAGATCAGGTTCTACCAAAGTTTGACAAAACATCTGTCTAGCAAGTACTTTACTTTAATGCAATTAAAGACTGAAATGACATTTAAAGGTGTGAAGTGAACGTGTGTGAGATTTCGAACACGGACTGACTTTGGATTGAGCGAAGTCGCTGAACTCGGTGACCAGAGCGTCCATGTCCTCGGTGTCGGCTGATTTGATGGAGACGTTGAGGATGTGGATGGGGTTCTCTCTCATGCTCTAGAAACATCAGCATCGTTATACACACTTACACTAACACCACAACGTGTGTGTGTGTTCATACAAATCCCTGTTTTTACCTTAATACTCTCTTCATCATAGACCGTCTTTGAGAACAGCGTGCCCTCACACAGCGGGTCAGCGAAACAGGAAATGACCTCATCGAAACACCTGCACATGCACCAACACGAGCATCGTCATGGCTGCAACACGACTACACACAAGTATATACGGTGTACACACACACAAACACACACACACACACACACACACACACGATAATCACCATTTGAAGTCGTCGAAGCAGTGGAAGGCCACCATGGCTCCCATCCTCTGACAGGGAGGAGACATCGCCCCCTCCACGAAGAGCTCGCTGCCCTGACGCGGGATCGAATTGTTTCGACTCGACTGGCCCGAGTCGCTCGCCGGCAACCTGCATGTGTGTGTGTGTGTGTGTGTGTGTGTGTGTGTGTGTGTGTGTGTGTGTGTGTGTGTGGGTGTTAGTGATGGAAAGAACAGCATGCTGATTGTAATGAAGATGCTACACAGACGTGACATGTCCTACACACTACAGGACGTCCCCTACTTATGAACGAGTTCCGTCCCGGCAGCGCGCTCGTAACTCGGATTTGTTCTTAAGTCAGATGAAGTGAGTCGTATACACCTATGACACAAATACAGTGGAACCTTGGATTGCAAGTAACTCGGTTTACGAGTGTTCCGCAAGATGGGCAAAGATTTTTAATAAATTTTGACTTGAAAAACGAGCATGTCTTGGTTTACAAGTGCCGAGTTTTTTGACACCGACACACACACCGACACACTCTAGCGCCTTTACACTCCCTGCTCCCTGGCTTCACACAGACACACACACTCTGCTCTACACAGACACTCAGCTCTGTCGCGATTCTTTTCAAAAGTAAGTTTTTGGTTTATTTGTTTTGTTTTTACTTTACAGGAGTGATTCCGTTTTTTTTTTTTTTTTTTACTGTGTAAGACGAGGCGAGAGAATTCCACACACACACACACACACACACACACACACACACATGCACACACAAATACACGGCACCTAGGCGCACAAACGGAAACACTTATCTGTTAGGATTTATTTTAACTTTTTTTTTTGGAACGATTTATTTGAGTTTTCATAAATTCTTATGGGAAGATTTGATTTGGTTTACGAGTGTTTTGGAATACGAGCCCGTTTGTGGAACCAATTATGCTCGTAATCCAAGGTTCCACTGTATATACAATGCAAAGCACCTCCCCACCTCCCGCCACACGCACACACACTCTATAACAGACTTTAGACATTTTATACATTCACTTACACACTAAAAATATTGTCTACAATTATAAACACTGGTATCTGGTGCACTGCAGTGTCTGTTTATTGTACGAGTATTGGCGATTAACAAAGATGGCCAACTAAGAAGCATGCTCCAGGATTGAACAGCGGTCAGTTATCAGGTTTTTGGTTGCTGAAAGGTGCAGACCCGTTGAAATTCATAGGAGAATGTCAACTGTGTATGGTGCCGCATGTTTCAGCCAAAACAAATGTCTACAAGTGGACTAAATTGTTTAAAGAAGGACGGAGCAGTGTTGAGGATGCTTACAGAAGTGAGGTCTCCTGAGGTGATCGAATCAGTCAATGATCTCATTCAGTCTGACAGACAGCGGATGACATTGCAAGGACTTGGGACAGCGCACAAAATTGTCCATGATGACCTTGGCTACTCAAAAGTGTTGTGAGCGACTGGCTGAGACATCAGACCAGAGATTTTTTACGCTGAGGGAATACGGAAGCTTGTGCACAGATGGGAAAAAGTGTGTGACAGTGCTGGGAGACTACGTTGAAAAAAAAAAAAAAAAAAACCAAATTACGAATGTTTGTATAACCGCCGTCTGTGGAAATTTGTAATTTGACTGTTTGTCGGGGACGACCTGTAGTCATATTTATATTACAGATGATATGTTTGTATTAATTGGTTAATATTAATATGTAAGTAATTAACAGGAATTGTTTCAGATTATCCAAACAACTTGTATTCTCCGGACCTCATCCCACTGATACACACTGATACACACTGATAGACCTGCGCTAGTACACAGGACCCGTTTACTCAAACTACTCAGATTAAGTGTAAATTACTCCTCAAGTCTTACAATGATGACTTTCACTTAAACGAATTAAGAGACCGTTCCGAATGATCACTCCATCCCCTCCATTTAAGCGTTATTGCACGGACGGAAAGAGCAGCGGAGAGCACCCAGCATGCACTGGTGCAGCCCCAGGCAGGCAGCTGTGATTGGTTGTCGGGGGAGGAGCTCGTACTCTACCTGTTCAGCATGGGGCTGCTCCCTCTGTAACGAGACCAATCAGAGAGCAGCGTTAGTCAGAGCGTTCAGCAGCTTCTAACTGATCATGTGTGAGGAAAATAAGCATCATCATCATCATCATCATCATCTTCAGTAGTCACATGACTGTACTTACTGTGTGTTCCTCTGCAGAAGGTGCACAGGTTTCACAAAATCACTACATCAGCTCATTAATGAAATCAGAACTAATACGTGTGATCAAGTCATTAAAATAAATACTGTCTGGTTTATTCACGCAGTGTGTGAGAGTGTTCATTCTAACATACACTTCATGTGCGTGTGTGTGTGTGTGTGTGTGTGTGTGTGTGTAGAGTATATTATGATTTAAATCTGCAGATGAATGACTTCAGGCAGGATGAACGTGGCCACTAGACTCTAACAGCTTCAGCACCCTCAGAGTTCGCTTTATATTTACACGTCCCTTAAAACACACGAAGCAGGAAATGAACTTCGGTAAAACACCAGCGAAGCCAGAGGACGAGCGCCGCTAGCAGTGTTAGCATCAGAGAGAGTTAGCACAGAAACTCAGAGGAACCGAGACAGAGAGAGTGCGAGAGAGAGAGAGAGAGATCGTTACATGGCATTGGGAATGGAGTGACTCGCTCTGATAAACCGTTCGTTCTCTTATAGATCCAAACACACACACACACACACACACACCAAACAAACACGCACGACAAAAGTCATAAGTTATGCTAACAGGAGCTTAAATAGGCTTTAAATTCTTTCTTTTTTTTTTTTTTACAGCTTTAAAAAGTTGTAGTCTAAACCAAGCTGTCTACTTTATATCTACACACACTGACCAACAACAACAACATAAAAAATAATCAAGAGCTGATCAATAAAGCTGCACTTGATGTACTTGTATGAATAAATACATTTCACACGACGTTGTACTCTTACAATTACGATGTTTTAAGATATTTTAAGCCATAAGGTTTTATATATTGTATATACACCTTTGTATTGTTTACACATTCTGTATACACAGCATCAATAGGACTGATGACTGAATGTACAGAGTTTGTAGGATGAGTTAAAAATGTTAAAGCTACAAATTATCTGATCATCTGAAGCTTAACGCCACATAACTTCACTTCTACTCAACATTTATATTAAATTTATGGCTTCAGTTTTCACAGAGTACGGAACATTTTAAGGAGTAGGTCATGATGAGTCGCGCTGTTGTGTGTGTGTGTGTGTGTTAAGGATTGTGGAGGCTTGTAGGTGCATTACTGCCATTTGTGTGTGTTCTGTGTATACAAAGTAAAATATTTTGTTGATCGGCTCTGTTGAGTGACGGGTATAGCCACGCCCACTTTGAGGGGAAAAAGCGCTATACTCATCCAAAAAATAAAAATAAAAATAAAAAAAATAAAGGCACTAGATGCTAGCATATAATAATCTAGCATATTACAGCTCATAAATGTAAAAATTTGAGTTTAAGGCCCAGGTTTAACTTCAGACAGATACTGAAGGACGGGAGAAGATTCATTACAGTGGAACCTCGGATTGCGAGTAACCTGGTTTACGAGTGTTCCGCAAACCGAGGAAAAATTTTTACTCATTATTAATCGGAAACGGAGCAAGTATTAGTTTACGAGCGCCGAGTATCACGCTTCACAACTCTTTGACACCGATTTTCACTCTCTCACCTCCCCCCCCCTCCCCTCCTATCCTGTTAATAATATACGCTCATGCCAGTCTCAGAAAGATTTCTTTTTTTCCTGTTAAAATTGTGTTTCCGTTGTGTGTGTGTGTGTGTTGTGAAACTTAAAAAGCGAGGTGGGGAGAGGGAGGAGGAGTGTTACTGTGTAAAACGAGGCGGGGGAAGGGGCTAATTCCACACACACACACACACACACACACACACACACACACACACACACACACACGGTGCCTGCGCGCACCAACTGAAACACTTATCTGTCTGGATTTATTTGTACTTTTTTTAAAGGTAAAGTGCAGATTAATTTGTTTTATTTTCATTTTATAGATTGTATTAATTATTTTTCTGTATTTATTTTTTGGGGCTGTGGAACGAATAATTTGAGTTTTCATAATTTCTTATGGGAAATGATGATTTGGTTTACGAGTTTTTTTTTGGAATACGAGCCCACTTCCGGAACGAATTATGCTCGTAATCCAAGGTTCCACGGTATATTATGTTCAGACACTTTTGTGTGACGCTGTGACTGAGCAGACAGACAGGAACACGTCTGGTTTCTGCTCCTCCAACGTGTGAAGCGTAAAGATATCACTTAAAGACTTCTGACCAAAACATTTATTTTACTTTTATACTGCATATTATTATTATTGTTGTTGTCGTTATTATAAGGAAAAAAAGTATGGTACATCTTTTAATTTCTAAACACATGTATGAATTCTTTTCATATGTTGACGTGTGTGTGTGTGTGTGAGTGTGTGTGTTACCTGTTAGGGTGAGATGAAGGGAGCATGAACTGGAAGTGTACTGCACACGTGCCGTCTCTCATCTGATGGTGCTGCAGACTGTTCAGTTCGTAGGCTATATAACCCCTCCTCACATACACCTCAACACACACACACACACTCAGTCGCAGAGCCACTAATCAGACACTACACACCTCCATGTACACACTGTATGTATCCTGTTATAATTATACTGTATCAACTGTAATAAACTAGTTTTATGTTACGAAGAAACTCATATAACCAAAAAAACCTTCTATACGAGAGAGAGAGAAAGAGAGAATGAAAGTGTGTGTGTGTGTGTGTGTGTATACCTCTAATGCAGCCATACACACCACATGGTTAGTGTGGTAGAAGAAGCTGGGCAAAACATCAAAGATGGACGTCTCGGATAGGATGAGTTTCTGTCGCAGCACACAAGCGTTTCACAATAAGAAATCTCACCTTAAGAGCGGATTAAAGTCTCGTACGCTCGTTAGAGTGTGTGTGTGTGTGTGTGTGTGTTCACTCTGATAATCACTAAATCTGATCATACCTTCAGGTTATCGGGACAGAACTGGTGTCCGTACATGTCTATAGCGGACAGGAAGATGGACTCCACCTGGTTGTGTCTCACTTCATACGAGGGCATGTTGGACACGATGAGCGCCTGGGGACAGAACACACACACACACACACACACACACACACACACACACACACACAGTGTATCTCAGGACGTGTTTCTGTGTGTCTACATGAAGTTCAGTACAGGATGAAACTGAACTCCTGAGGTTAAAGGTCAGAGGTCATGACCCACCTGTCTGGCACACAGCGACACCTTGGAGTTCTCAATCTTGCTGAGCTTCGTGAACTCGTTCAGCACCGCCAGCACGTCGTCCGTCAGCACCGGGTCCCGCCCGCACAGCTGATCCTGTCAATCAAGAACAGGACGTGAAGGAGACAGACGCCTCGGTTTATAACACCAGAAGACGACGAGAGAACCCGTCTGGGTCAGTCTGGCTTACGATGAGCATGGAGACCAGGATGTTCTTCTTGGAGACCTGAGCGTGGGAGAAGATGTGCTCGAGCACGGGGGTCATGTCGGGCTTGTACTTCTCCCGCAGGTTTATCACACACTTATCATACGTCCCTGACACACACACACACACACACACACAGAGGGAGGGATGATGTCATAAATAAATTATCAGAACAACAGTAATGTTACTAATTAACACTGGACACTGCGGTGTGTTATTAAGTGTGTGTGTGTGTGTGTGTGTGTGTTACCTTGCTGGAACTGTATCTCCACTTGAAGGTAACGCTTCAGCAGGTCCAACACCACGACCTTCATATACCCTCGAATCCCACTACGATACCTGAACAAACGCAAAGACAAATAAAATATTATAAATAATAATAAACCAGACTCAGAAAAAAAAACATTTTGTCTGTCTGTCTGTCTGTCTGTCTGGACTGAATTGACTGAATCTCCTGCAGTCCTTAGATCTGAAGTTTAATCTGCACCATCAGTGAATCTAAATCTTGAGTAAAAGTGATGTTATGAGCAGTTACTTGCGGGATTTAATAATCTACTTAAAAATAATCTACTAATGCGCAACTGTCTCAATGTAAACAAACACCTGCACCAATAGATATTACAGTGGAACCTTGGATTGCGAGTAACCTGGTTTACAAGTGTTCCGCAAACCGAGCAAAGATTTTAAATAAATTTTTAATCGGAAACCGAGCAAGTATAAGTTTAATAGAGTCGCGTATCGTGTATCAGGCATGCGACTCTTATTTTGTCACCGAGCGGCAACTGATCACAACTGAACCAATGATTTTTCTCTCTCTTGCGAATCTGCTGCGTCCTCTGTGTCAAAATAAGAGTCCCCTGCTGCGTCTTAGTGCTCGTCTCTCATAATCAACATCTCCCTCTCTCTTCTGTTTGCGCGCGCGTAATTTGAAGCACACACACACACACACACGCCCACGCACGCACGCACGCGCGCACACACGCACGCACGCACGCACGCACGCACACACGCACACACGCACACACGCACACACACACACACGCACACACACACACACAGATCTCCCCCGCGCTTTATTTACACAGAAAACTCAGCTCTGTCGCGATTCTTTTCAAAGGTAAGGTGCTGGTTCATTTGTTATTTTTTATTTTTTTACTTTACAGCAGTGATTCCGTTAGTCTGCGCTCACGCGAGTATCATTAGAGAGATTTCTTTTTTTTCCGTTAAAACAGTGTTTGCATTGTGTATGTTAGTTTTGAAACTTAAAAAGCGAGGTGTGGGGAGGGAGGAGGAGTTTTACTGTTTAAGACGAGGCGAGGGGCTAATTCCACACACACACACACACACACACACACACACACACACACACACACACACACACACACACACAAATACATGGCGCCTGCGCGCACAAACAGAAACACTTAATTGTCTGGATTTATTTGTACTTTTTAAAAATATTAAGTGCAGGTTAATTTGTTTTATTTTTACTTTATATGTTGCATTAATTATTTTTATGTATTCATTGTTTTGGGCTGTAGAACGAATAATTTGACTTTTCATCATTTCTTATGGCAAAATTAAATTTGGTTTACGAGTATGTTGAAATACGAGCCCGCTTCCGGAACGAATTATGCTCGTAATCCAAGGTTCCACTGTAATTAGAAAAGATATTTGATAATATTTTGACTGGGATTAGTTCATATTTTCACTTTGGCTGAAATAACAGCGCTGAAGTGGTAGAAGTGAATTTTAACACGCTGGAGTCGTTTTAAGACGAAACTTCATCTTTATCTGATCGACTTGTTCCATTTCTCATCTGTGATTCTCTCTCCGATTACCGAACAGCGAGTGTGTTTGTCTGAGCACCAAAGAAGTACAACTTAGTGTAAACAAGGCGTCAGATACTCAACCTTACAGAATGTGATTTCTGTCTATTAATAAGTGAGACAGAGAGTTCTGCTGTACAGAGAGACACACAGACATGGACGTGGACTTCAACCTCTAATAATAATAATAATAATAATAATAATAATATCACTGATTACGTTAAAGATCAGCAGATTATTATTAGATTTATGGTTTATTTTATTATAGCTCTGACTCGAGGTTGAATCTTCCTCTGTACGCCTCACCACAGTGTATTTTTGTTAAACCCGCCTGGTCGTGACTCTCTCACCTCTGCACGAGCTGCACGATGCTCTGCGTGTTCATGAAGAAAACCTCGCGGTCCGCTTTCCTCTGCAGCGTGGCGGCGTGACTGTCCAGGATATTCGCAATCTACAGCAAAACCATCAGACGTCATGTGATCAGGAATCACACCGCACAATAACGGTGGAAAAAAAAAAAAAACCCTGATCTCTCTCTCACCCTCTGACTGGGGAACTGGCAGAGCACCGAGGTGATGTTACTGGCGTACTGGGCCATGACCTTGCGGATGACCTTCTCCACCGCGGCGGGGATACGACCCGAGACGCTGGTCATGATGTCCTGCAGCTCCAGCAGGGGGAGGGAGGGGTCGCGCAGGGTCTGCATCAGAGACTTCACCCACCTGGTCAGCTGAGCCAATGAGAAGTGAGGAACGAAAACGGTGTACAGTACACACACACACACACACACACACACACACACAGAGGATCAGGTTTAAATTCTATTAAAAGTGATGAATGCATATTGTGTGTGTGTGTGTGTGTGTCTCACTCTGTTGCTGAAGTACGGCTCAGACAGGCAGTACCCTTCCATGACCTTCATCAGGTTCTCAAGGACGCTGTGGAACACCTGGTGCAGCTTCTCGCCCACGATGGGCAGCGGCTCCTGCGCGGGTAACGGCTCTGTGTTCAGCTGCACCTGCACACCGACGAATCAACAATCAATAATAAACATAAACGCTAACACAACAGAGCTCGGTGTGTGTGTGTGTGTGTGTGTGTGTGTAATATTAAGGGCGGTGGAGTAGACGAGCCCGTTGCCGTGGTAACAGTTACAGGTTGCACGGTGCTCGGGTCGTCCAGGTCGATACGTGCCACCACGCAGCCGGGCACCAACAGGGCCCCGGGTCGCTTCACAAACTGAATGCAGCCCGATTCCTGCACGCTCAGCGACATCACCATCTTCATCACCTACACACACACACACACACACACACACACACATTAAATCACGTGTGTACACCATGATCCACACGATACTGTATAACGCAGCACGGCGCTCTATCCCCGGCACCTCGATCTCGGCGTACGGCCACCCCGTGCTCACGTGCGCTCCGTCCTCCACCACGTACTGCAGCAGTTTACCAGCAGAGGGCGACGTCAGCGCCGTGGGGTCTCGCTCCTTCTCAAACACGCACGTCTTATTCCCCACTGTGATCCGGTAACTACAGAGAGAGAGGAAGATCTGATTCAGTGAATAATAAATCTAAAAAAAAAAAAAAAACGAGTGTGGACTAGGAGACAGGAAGTGAGACCTGTCCACTTCCTCCTTCATGTAGGTGGTGTAGCTGCTGCCGCTGTAGGACAGGAGGAGGCCTCCGTCCGTCAGCCTGTGAACGTCGATCTCGATGTCCGAGTCGTTCATTATGATCACGTAGGTGGTGGGAGACTGACGCGCCACCTGCAGCGCACACACACACACACACACGTTAGAATTACAGAGATAAAGCCATCATACAGACTTCGCCTGATGAATCTTTTTTTTTTTTTTGAGTTTTTTGAGTCAGGTGACCTTGAGGCAGTATTTGATCCCCTCGTAGATGAGATCCACCTCCACACTGTTCACCAGACTGGCAGCAGGTAACACCTGACCTCTAATAAACACGTAAACAAACAAACAGAGTCATTACTGTTAAAGATCAAATAAACAACACACATCTTGTTCTCATTATAAACACGCACCTCTCGAGCGAGTGCAGGAAGTCAGACATGCTCTTCCTGAAACTGGCGTCGGCTACATGTAGCGCTCCACACACCACCCCCAGCATGGTGTCGGGCCTCTCCGCCTGCACACACACACACACACACACGCACACACACAGACATGAGACGAGGTCTTACAAGAAAAGGGACATTTTATTAGGAATCATAAAAAAAAAATTAAGAAAGTGAAGACGGGAGGAAGGAAATCACAGCGTCCTCAAGTCCCCCGTCTTGTTTTTATTGCGCGGAGATCCATTAACGATGATAATCTACCAGCCGTGCTCAATTTAGTTGCCCCGCCCCCTTTGCTCACCTGCAGAAACGAAGACCGCCTACCGAGCCTACAGAGTGACATCAGGTCACATGTTCATTATAACAACAATGATGTTCAATTATGTGTCACATGGACCAAACAGCACGGTGAAATGACTTTTTTTGCATTTCGGCCAGGATACAGCGCCCCCTGGAGGAGACAGGGTTAAGAGTCCCAACCAAGCGCTCAACAGCGGTAGTGGTAGCCTGGCGGTGCTGGGGCTCGAACCCCCGACCTCCTGATGAGTAACTCATTAGCCGTAGGCATTAATCCGGAACCTCACGCCCGGTCGGGTCGGACTCGTACCTGCACCTTCTCAGCGATCAGGTGATCCAGCCAGCCCGTGTCGATGTCGTTGTTCCTGAAGCTCTCCGTCTCCAGGAGTCTGATCAGATACTCCACTGTGGTCCTGAAATCTCCTCTGATTGACAGCTCCTTCATGGCCACCACCATGTTCCTGCACTCAGAACCACAGCACGTTGTTATTATTATATTATTAACACCGTAAACAGTCCTTAAACAGTGTGTGTGTGTGTGTGTGTGTGAGACACTGACGAGATGGCCTCCTCCCGGTTCTCCCCCCAGGAGAAACAGTGTCCGAACTGCGAGTCTGCGAACTCGTGCAGCCCCCCCGCGGCCCCCACGCTGAAGTAGCCCCAGACGTTCTTACTGCTGCGGAAGTTCAGCTCCTGCACCGTGCCCGAGCTCGGCTTAAACCCCTGAACCACACACACACACACACACACACACACACACACACACAAGCGAGTAAATCATACCGTTCATTTAAAAACTACAGGTTTAGGACGTGATCCCGCCCTCACGCACCTCGTCCGGGTTCTCGCTGGTGATGCGCGCGGCAATGACGTGTCCCCGAGGACAGGGGACGCACTCGGGCTCCTCGAAATTGATCGGGGTGTCGTCCCACGGGGACTCGCCGTACAGCAGGCGGATGTCCTTAATCCTGTACAGAGGGATCCCCATCGCTATCTGCAAGGGACAAATCACACACGAAGTTAAACCTGCTGTATTTATCACATGCTCCAGGTCCAGGTGAGAGTGAGTGTGTGTGTGTGTGTGTGTGTGTGTGTGTGTGTGTGTGCACCTGTAGCTGCGCCGCCGGGAGATTGACGTCTGCGATCATCTCTGTACACGGGTGCTCCACCTGCAGTCTGGGGTTCAGCTCCAGGAAGTGGAAACTGCCGTCCTCCGAGTAAAGATACTCCACCGTCCCCGCGCTCACGTAGCCCACCATCTTAGCCATGCGCACGGCGAACTGAGAGGATACACAACACGCAACAACTCCATAAACACCCCTCTCAGCTAAAAACACCGGCTCATACTGTTATAGGCATTAGTGACAAATCGGTAATGAGCGCAGAAGCTTCGGATTGGTGCAACAGAAACACAATTTTACGGCATTAAATTATAAATTATTAAAAATCATGTGCGGTAAAAATTTCTGCCTTTCTGTCCAAACTCTGTGAGAGACTTTATCAGGGCTGAAACGATTCCTCGAGTAACTCGATTTATTCAATTACAGTGGAACCTTGGATTATGAGCATAATGGGCTCGTATTCCAAAACACTCGTAAACCAAATCATCATTTCCCATAAGAAATGATGAAAACTCAAATGATTCGTTCCACAGCCCCCAAAAATAAATACATAGAAATAATTAATACAATCTACTGTACAAAATGAAAATAAAACAAATTCATCCGTTTCATCATCTTTGTTTCTCTTATATATTTTACATTGCTGTTTAATTACGCAAGAGTACATTTTATCCGATTACTCGATCATCCAGTTAGATTTTTGGTAGAATACTCGATTACTAAAACACTCGATAGCTAACAGCTCTAGACTTCATTGCACACGCTTACACCAGGCTCAAAACACAGCGAGCGCTAATTAGTCGTAAACCTAATTACCTCACACTCTCACTGTCGAGTCGAGCTCTGAGACTCTGAAGGCATTCGAGGCGGTAAAACGTCACTGTTTCTTCATAATCCTATTTACACATTTTCATCCCGTGTGGTACGAGTGAATTAATATTCACTACATAATATTTATAAATTGATTATAATAATTGAAATCATTTCAATTAATGGACAAAATAGTAACCACTTGTCAACTGATCCCAGTTACGATCCCGTTAAAAAAGCTGCACGTGTTAAAAAGCCTCCGATCAATCTGAGGCGGTAAAACGTCACCGTTTCTTTATAATCTATTCGGCAGACGCTCTTATCCTGAGCGACAAAAGTGCTCGAGTCCATCCTACAGGTGGCGCACTCTTATTGAAGTCTTGGCTAAGTTTGTGTAGGAATAGTAATGATGGCGGAGGACTGAGATACACGGCGCTCGGTGAGGAATACGATATCAGACGTGTTCGACACCGACCCTCTCCATCTGCTGGAAGGTCGCGGGGGAGGCGATGGTGGCGGGAGCCTCCTCGATGATCTTCTGGTGGCGCCGCTGGATGGAGCAGTCCCTCCCGAACAGGGACACGGCGTTCCCGTACTCGTCCGCCAGGATCTGGACCTCCTGGTGCCGGGCGTGCTGAGCCAGCTGCATGATGAAGATGGGCGACCCGGGAACCTCCGCCTGGACCTGAGGGGAACAGCACACAGGGTCACGGTCAGAGTAAACATCACATAAACACGTGTGTGTGTGTGTGTGTGTGTGTGTGTGTGTGTGTGTGTGTGTGTATAAACCTGTCTGAAGAAGCTGGGGAAATCCTCAGCACAGTCCACTTTCCTGATTCCTTTCCCTCCTCCTCCCTCTGACGCCTTGATCAGTACAGGATATCCGATCTTCTCTGCACCCTGATCAACACACACACACGCACACACACACACACACACACACACACACACGTTATCCAGGGTAAAATAATAAAGTCTGAGTTAAGCTCTGTATTTAATAACACTGTATTCACCTCCAGTCCATCGTCCACGTCTCTGACACACCCTCTGGTGTAGAGACCCAGAGGGACGCTGATCACATGACCCAGTCTCTGTTCTTCCTCTCCCCACGCTACCTTCAGACCTGCACACACACACACACACACACACACACACACACACAGTAATGAGAACTGAAACAGCAGCGTGATACGGTACAACTTAACATCTGGTTATCTGACATTAACAGTTATAACACACTGTGTGTGTGTGTGTGTGTGTGTGTGTGTGTGTGTGTGAGAGAGAGAATAAAGTAAAAAAAAAAAAGGAGACAGTAGTGGAGAGGAGGACATTACCAGACCCAGACCAGGGTAAAGTGGGGATTTCTGCTGTCTGAGCTACAATAGAAGACGCCACTTTATCTCCCAGAGCCCACATGGCCTTACTGGACGGACCTGAACACACACACACACACACACACACACACACACACAAACTTGTAATGTATTCAATCTTAGAAAATCATACAGTAGTATTTAGTGAAATGGATTTATTAAACAGTTCTGACACACACAGGTTCATCAAAGGGAAACAGTGAATAATAAATAAACAACACTGAAACACAAAGGAGACAGAGAGGAAGGGGGGGGGGCGAAGGGGACGAGGGGGGGGAGAGACGTGTGTGTCTGGAGTTGTACCTAAAAACGAGATTCCAGCATTATGAAGCATCTCCGGTAGCTTTGGGTTTTCTGAGGCGTGACCCCAGCCGGCCCACACCGCCTACAGACACGACATCATCATCATCATCATCATCATCATCGTTATTATTATACAGGTCGTCCCAGACTTATGAACGGGAGCATGTTCGTAAGTCAGATATGTTCTTAAGTCTGACAATGTGAGTCTTTTACACCTTTGACACGAATATACAATATAAATCACACCAATCCACTTGACTGACTCTCTGTCCCCTCCCCCCCCCCCACACACTGCCATCATGTGGACAAAAACTGTAAGGAAATTAATCTCAAATGTAACAGTGTTGTTTCTGTGTCTTTAGATCACGAGGGGAATCACAGACACCGTTTCGTCTCAGAGCTTTTCTCCACTGTACTGGACTGCGGACTCTGTCTTGTTGAGGATTTTTCCAAAGGATAAAGATTATTCTACATCAGCACAGATTTACAGAACAGACATTTTCTATCATCGTGCTCACAGACTGATTTATTGACACACACACACACACACACACACATAATATACCGGACTTTAACCTTTTCATACATTCACTTACACACTGAAAATATTGTATATAAATGTAAATATCAGTATCTGGTGCACTGCAGTGTTTATGTCACTTCTGTGATTTTTTTTCTGTATGTATGGATGTTTTTAGATTCGTAATTCAATTCATAACTCAAATGTTCATAAGTCAGGGACTACTTGTGTATATGTCTTTAAATCATGATTCAAATAGAAATAAACACCACATTACTGCTGTAACACCAAAATACACAATAACATAAGAAAAGAAACATTTATCCTTTAATAACGTCTCCGAAAAATCTCCTTATACGGCGTCAGTCAGCCAGTTTATATCAGAAGTTATAAAAACTCTATTATCTTCAGGATTTAACTTTTTTTTTTTTTTGGAAACTTTAAGTCTCCGGTTAGGAACTGGTTATGGGTACTTGAGTGTGTGTGTGTGTGTGTGTGTGTGTGTGTGTGTGTGTGTGTGTGTTACCTGGACTGGTATTCTCTTTGCGATGTCCACGATCATCTCTACGTTGGCGTAGTTATTATTGTTCGACCCACCAGGCACCGGCACGTAGTGATCCGCCATTTTAATGTACTCTATAACACACACACACACACACACACACACAAACACACTTTAAAACAACTAACAAAGAGTTAGAAAGTGATGTAGACCCAGGTGTGTGTGTGTGTGTGTGTGTGTGTGTGTGTGTGTGTGTGTGTGTGTGTGTATGTGTGTGTGTCGGACCTGCGTTAGCTTTCAGATCCTCGGGCGTCACCATGACGACGAAGCGGATGGTTCTCTCGTTGCGGAACATCTCGTAGGACCAGCGGCGGATGGAGCGCATGCACTTCACTGCCGCGATGCCGTTATTAGCGATCAGCACCTGGACACGGGGGAGGGGGGGGGGGGTCACGTTACAGGAGGACGAGCAGAACATGTGTGTGTGTGTGTGTGTGTGTGTAAGAAAGTGAAATATGTCATAAATATATATATTAGGGCTGTAAATATTAATGCACGTGATTAATGTAGTAGTCTGAAAGCTTTATTATTCATTTATGACATACACACACAACTTAATCATATGACCCAGTTTATGACCCTAGTGGCTTCCCATAAGGGCAGTGCATGGAGTTACCCGGCTGTGTGTGATCACGGCGTGTTTAATAAGATGATAAGATGAGAGAGGAAACATCACCAGGTAAGGCTGTACAGTGTCGATTTTCGGATCTGAGGATCTGGGTATAAGCCCCGCCTGTCAGTGGGTGGCCACACCCCCTCATACCACACACCCAGTGCATGCAGCTCCCATTCCGGAGATTTTAATTTAACGTT
>QNUK01001436.1:20000-57551 GCA_013621035.1 Clarias magur | reverse complement strand
TGTGTGTGTGTGTGTGTGTGTGTGTGTGTGTACGTGTGTGTGTATGTGTCTGTGTGTGTGTGTGTGTGTGCGTGTGTGTGTGTGTGTGTGTGTGTGTGTGTGTGTGTGTGTGTGTGTGTGTGTGTGTGTGTGTGTGTGTGTGTGTGTGTGTGTGTGTGTGTGTGTGTGTGTGTGTTTGTGTGTGAGTTTATATGTATTCATGTGTTGCATTTTTGTGTGTGTCTCGTCTGGGTCTGTGTGCAGTATCTTTAATGTATATTTAATGTTTTTAGCTTTTGTGGGTGTAGAATAGAATTTCTAAAACACACAATGCACTTTTTTATGCACTTTTCATGATCAAAATATGAAAAAGGATAACAAAAAATAGTTATGGAAAATTATGATGAGATAAAGCGTTTGCTGTGTTCTTAGCGCTGTACGAACTCAGGAAAGCGGTTTTCTCACACAACTAAGGCATCGTCATGTGAAACACACAAAATGAGTTGATATGCACTTTTTTAAAAAGACTAACAGAAAATTTGTTACTCAACTTGAATGTCATAATGCATGAAAGTGTTGGAAATTATCTTTCCTTTCACTTTTATGCGTGTCATGGTGAGATAAAGCGTTTGCTGCGTTCTTCGGACTGTACGAGCTCAGGAAAGCGGTTTTCTCACACAACTAAGGCATCGTCATGTGAAACACACAATATGAGTTTATATGCACTTTTTATGCTCAAAAGGTGAAAAAGACTAACAAAACCTTTATTAGTCAACATGAATGTCATAATGCATGAAAGTTTTGGAAATCATCATTCCTTTCAATTTTATGCATTTCATGATGAGATAAAGCGTTTGCTGCGTTCTTAGCGCTGTACGAGGTCAAGAAAGCCTTTTTCTCACACAACTAAGGCATCGTCATGTGAAACACACAAAATGAGTTTATATGCACTTATTATGCTCAAAATGTGATAAAAACTTATAGAAAATTTGTTAATCAACATGAATGTCATAATGCATGAAAGTGTTGGAAATTATCTTTCCTTTCACTTTTATGCATGGCATGGTGAGATAAAGCGTTTGTTGCGTCCTTAGCCCTGCACGAGCTCAGGAAAGCGGTTTTCTCACACAACTAAGGCATCGTCATGTGAAACACCCAAAACGTATTACTATGCACTTTTTATGCTCAAAAGGTGAAAAAGACTAACAAAATCTTTATTAGTCAACATGAATGTCTTAATGCATGAAAGTTTTGGAAATCATCATTCCTTTCAATTTTATGCATATCATGATGAGATAACGCGATTGCTGCGTTCTTAGCGCTGTACGAGGTCAAGAAAGCGGTTTTCTCACACAACTAAGGCATGTCATGTGAAACACACAAAATGAGTTGATATGCACTTTTTATGCTCAGAACGTGAAAAAGACTAACAAAACATTTGTTAATCAACATGAATGTCATAATGCATGAAAGTGTTGGAAATTATCTTTCCTTTCACTTTTATGCGTGTCATGGTGAGATAAAGCGTTTGCTGCGTTCTTAGGACTGTTCGAGCTCAGGAAAGCGGTTTTCTCACACAACTAAGGCATCGTCATGTGAAACACACAAAATGAGTTTATATGCACTTTTTATGCTCAAAATGTGTTAAAAACTTATAGAAAATTTGTTAGTCAACATGAATGTCACAATGCATGAAAGTGTTGGAAATTATCCTTCCTTTCACTTTTATGCGTGTCATGGTGAGATAAAGCGTTTGCTGCGTCCTGTACGAGCTCAGGAAAGCGGTTTTATCACACAACTAAGGCATCGTCATGTGAAACACCCAAAACGTATTACTATGCACTTTTTATGCTCAAAAGGTGAAAAAGACTAACAAACCCTTTATTAGTCAACATGAATGTCATAATGCATGAAAGTTTTGGAAATCATCATTCCTTTCAATTTTATGCATTTCTTGATGAGATAAAGCGTTTGCTGTATTCTTAGCGCTTGTATGAGCTCAGGAAAGGGGTTTTCTCACACAAATAAGGCATGTTATGTGAAACACACAAAATGAGTTTATAGGCACTTTTTATGCTCAAAACGTGAAAAAGAGTAGCAAAAAATTTGTTTGTCAACATGAATGTCATAATGCATAAAAGTGTTGGAAATCATCAGTTTTTTCAAGTTTATGAAGGTCATGATGAGATAAAGCGTTTGCTGCGTTCTTAGCGCTGTACGAGCTCAGGAAAGCGGTTTTCTCACACAACTAATGAATAATAATGACAAACGTACAAAATTAATTTATATGCTTTATATATGCTCAAAAGGTGAAAACGAATAACAAAAAAATGTTATTCGAAATGTTTGCCATAAAAGTGTTGGAAATGATTTTTTTTTTAAATGATTCTTTTCTCATTCATGCTTCTCATGCTGAGATAAAGCGTTTGCCGTGTAGCGCTGTCAGGAAAGCGCTTGTCTCTCTCAACTAATGCATGCTCATGTAAAACATGCGAAACAAGATTTTTTCAGGTTTCATACTCAAACGTGACGAAGAATAACGAAGAATAAAAAGTTCTTATTTGACATGTGTGCCAGAATTCATGAATATTTTGGAAATTATTTCTTTCACTTTTTTAATATTCACAAATCTTATTTTCACTTTATATGAAAGCTGATTCATGCATTTATATGAAAGCTATGTATTTTACATACAGTTAAAAAGGAAGCAATGTTAAAATGAATGACGAAGTTGCTAAATTAATAGATCATGTTTAATAAATGTGAATTTGGTTTCAATTTAATGTCCAATTTTATTTGTCAAATACACAATCATTCACAAAATGATATTCAGAGAAATACTTTGACAACCGTGCATGACCCAGGCATAAAAAAGAGAGTATTCAAACAAAGAATATGACTATACTAATAAATTAATAGAGTATGAATAAGAAACTAAATATGAAATAAGAAAATAAAAAAAACACATAAATACAGAAACAGCTTTTTGTTTATAGTTTATAGAATAAAATAATGTGGATACATTCAGTAAGCGATGAGGAGGGACAGAAGAGAGGCAGCAAATACATAGGGAAATGGTGGTGTATCGACGTACACTTCCCCCAATGCAGGTCGGAGGCCTGAGTACTTCTGATGGTGGGTCAACCTAGAAATGACACGGGGTGAGGTAATGTTTTTGTGGCGGAGAGACATAGCTGACTGGATCCCATCATCCCAGCAATGGGCGTGCCACAATGTCTAGGTGTAGGTTTTTAAATGCTGGTGAACACAAAGCATGGGGCTTTAGCTTTTTGTTCACTTTATGTGTTCAAAGGCCAGGCTAATTGAGCCAAATTCAAGTAGGCTTTTATTTTCATTTCAACCATATACATTTTAGTACACAGTGACATGAAACAACGTTCCTCTATGAGCAAGGTCCTACATACATCATAAATTAACATCATGAATGAGCAAAAACTAACTAGCTAACTAAGCAACCTAATTAGCTGCCTAGCTGTGACAAGACAGATTGACATTTTTAAGTTAGCAGAAAACTAAGTTCTATAGAAAAAAAAGAAACAACATAAAGTGCTCGTGCAAATGTGCAAACAAAAGTAACAAAACTTTTCTGCTGTTCTCACTATCTGCTGTAAGGTCTTGCGGTCCGAGAGGAACACCAGACTGTGATGCAGCTGTTCGGGATTCTCTCGATAGTCCCTTTATAGAAAGTGGTAAGGATCTTTAGTGGAAGCTGAGCCATCCTCAGCCATCTCAGGAAGAGAAGATGTTTTTGATGCTATCGTGTGCAAGGAGCTGCTGTGGAGGGACCAAGTGAGGTTCTCCTCCAGATGGCCAACCAGGAATTTGGTGCTGTTGACGATCTCCACACAGGAGCAGCTGATGTTCATCGGTTGCCGCTCTGTGTCCTCCAGAAGTCAACAGTCATGTCCATGTCATTTTAGCAAGGTTCAGAAACAAGTTGTTGTGCCTACATCAGACTGTTAGCCTCTGCAATTTGAGGAATTGAATGGAGCCGTCACTGTCACAGGCAGGTGATGGTGAGTTTCCTTTGGTGACGTCTTTTTGGTGGTGATGGTTTGTATGCCCTGCCACATGACTGGATGAGCATTCTCTGGGCATGTGCGTGCTTCGTCTCTATGGCCCTGGAAAGGTTGGCCCTTGCTATTCTGATGGTGAATTCTCGGGTCTTCACAAGTGCACATACCTCCACAGTAAATCCAGTTAAGTTTCTGGTTGTTCGTGAGATGATGTTCTTGGAGACAGCATCATCGGGGCGCTGGTTGAAGTAACTGGTCGCTGATGTGTACTCCTCCAAGTCAGTCAAGTTGCTGTAAGTTGCAGCCTTTCTAAAAGTATTCTCAAAACAACAGTGCAGGTTTCTATTGGCCAGGTCTTCACCTGCTTCAGAACCAGGTTCCTAGAATCATCAAACTGTAAACACTGGTCGGTTGATCAAGAACATAAACCTGAAACTAGGCATTTCACATCTAGGCAGACATGATAGGTGTCACAGATTTACCATGCTTGGCTACAGTAGGAAAATTCCTGGAACTCCAAATCTGGCCAACTCAGCTTATCGCTGCTGTTTGCTGCGACTGTTGCGAAGAGCCACAAAGAATGAAAATCCCCCGGCAATGAAAAGCATGCAGACAAGGCTGAAGGACAGTATGATGAGTGTGAATGCAAATTACAATGTTTCTTGAAATTAATGGTTTACTCATGACACTTTGTCAAGCAGTTAGGGTCATACTAGAGCTATCTAGAGTCACATAGAGCTATCTGAACCACCCACAACAGGTGGACTAGTTCTCAGGTATTCTCAAGGAGGTAGGGCCAAAACATCCACCGTCAGCCCCACAAAGAACCTAGGATGATCAAGCTGCTCCCTGTAGGCCCCAATTTGGCCACCTTCTACCCATGTTCTCAGAGCAAGAGCCCTTAGGCCCGGAGACTCACCCAGGACAATGGGTCTGAAAGTTCCCCAAAGAACTTCCTGCTGAAGGTGTATGCCAAGAAGTCCATCGGGCCATATAAGATACACCTAGCATTCATTTTGGTTGCTTACCACCGGTCATTCTCTGGTCGATGAAGATGAACCCCACCTCAAGCTTGCTCAAGCCAGTACTGTGCAGCCCTCTGGAGGGTACATTGAACACTCGTGGGTCTCAGGCTGGCGCATACCATACGACAGTCTGGAAGTCCAACAAGAAGTTCTGTCAGAAGATGAAAACCTAGGAGTTGGCCCTGCAGCCTTTTAAAAAAATAAAAAGAAGAAATATATTTGAAAGCAATGATGAGAGGGCCCAAGCATAAAAGTGTTGGTCATAGGCATCCAGATGCACCGCACAACCTGAGTGACTTTTGAGCATGTTGAGACCCCTAAAACCCACTGGACAATGATGTCACTAAATAGGACTTAAGTTTAAGTCATCGTCGGGGTTGGACATCTCTTTCTATGTGTCATTGCTAGTGATTGCATGGTGACGACTGCAATGGCGCAGGTGCTTGGGCCCGGTCTTCATTTGTGCAGGAGGAATAGGGTGTGT
Source organism: Clarias magur (assembly GCA_013621035.1). NCBI lineage: Eukaryota > Metazoa > Chordata > Actinopteri > Siluriformes > Clariidae > Clarias > Clarias magur. The sequence goes on along the minus strand of QNUK01001436.1, from coordinate 52,026 downwards.
GTAGGATGTGTACTGTGTGTAAGATGCGTGTGTGTGTAGGATGTGTACGGTATGTGTAGGATGAGTAGTTTGTGTGTGTCAGTGTTTGTTTATAGTGTGTGTGCACATGTGTGTGAGTATATGTGTGTGTGTATAGTATATGTAGTGTGTGTAGTACTGTACGTGTATGTATGTTTGTGAGTGTCGTGTCTATGTCGTCTGTGTGTGAAGTGTGTGTCTGTGTGTGTGAGTGTGGGGTGTGTTTAGGATATGTATGTAAAGTTTGTGAGTGTCTTTAGGTAATTACAGTGTAATTTGTGGAGTTAATGGAGTTAATCTTGTCAAGAAGATAGAATCATAGGGTCTGAGCAATCTCATCCACCAACACCCCCCTTCACCAGTGTCTCACAAACAGCTGGACTTATAGGAGGTATTCTCAAAGAGGTAGGGACAAAAATTGCACTCTTCCTCCCACAAAGAACCTAGGATTGCGTGATCAATTTGCAGCCAGTTTGGCCTACCATCTACCCACGTTCCCAGAGCAAGCCCCCAAGACCCAGTACCTCACAGTGGGTCTAGAAGTTCCCCAAGAACCTGCTGCTAAAGGTTGATGTCAAGAATGTACATCAGTACGTCGGGCCATTGGGCAATTTCGGTTGCGTAACGCCGGTCACTCCCCAGTTAATGAAGATAAACACCTCCTCGAGCTTGCTCATGCCAGTTCTGTGCAGCACTCTGGCGGGTCTATCACCATCAATATCACAGTGGGGACCCGGCATGCATGGTCAGTTGAGGAACGCTTATGAGCCCAAACCAGGCACATATTATTCCCCGGTCTGGTTGTCCACCGAGGAGCTCTCTGAAGATGAAGGCCAATAAGTTGGCCATGCGGACTTTTAAAATAAAAAGAATAAATTTACAAGCAATGCAATCCAGAGTGTCTTCTTGTGCCAGCCCCAAGTCTGGATAAATGCAGAGGGTTGTGTCAGGAAGGGCATCCGACGTAAAACATTTGTCAAATCAATGATGCGAATCACAAATTTCATTTCCATACTGGATCGGTCGCGGCCCGGGTTAATACCGACCTCCACCAGTGCTTTTGACCTACAGGCTCCTGGTGGAAATTAGGCTACTGTTGGTCGACAAAGGAGAGGAGGCATGAGTTTAGGAGTGTTAGTGGGGAATTTGAATGTTGGGGCTATGACAGGGAAGGCAAGAGAGTTGGTTGACATGATGCAGAGAAGGAAGGTGGACATACTGTGTGTCCAGGAGACAAGGTGGAAAGGTAGCAAGGCTAGAAGCTTAGGATCAAGGTTCAATTTGTTTTTCCCATGGATCTGTACAGGTTGGTGAATCAGAGAGATAGAGATGGGAAGGAAGTGCAGCATGTTAGAGTGATTAAAGATAACGATGGAAAAGTACTGACAGATGCCAGGAGCATGATGGGAAGATGGAAGGAATACTTTAAAGAGTTGATGAATGAGGAAAATGAAAGAGAACAAAGAGTAGAAGAGGTGAGTGGCAGGAAGTAGCAAATATTAGTAAGGTGAGGAGGGCATGACAGAGGATGAAGAGTGGAAAGGCTGTTAGTCCTGATGACATACCTGTGGACGTATGGAAGTGCTTAGGAGAGGTTGCAGTAGAGTTTCTAACTTGTTTGTTTAACAAGATCATGGAGAGTGAGAGGATTTCAGAGGAATGGAGAAGAAGTGTATTGGTTCCAATTTTTAAGAACAAAGGAGATGTGCAGAGCTGTGGCAATTACAGAGGCATAAAGCTGATGAGCCATACAATGAACCTTTTTAGAAAGAGTAGTGGAAGCTAGGTTAAGGGCAGAGGTGAGCATTTGTGAACAGCAATATGGTTTCATACCTAGAAAGTGTACAACAGATGCACTATTTGCTTTCAGGATGCTGATGGAGAAGTACAGACAAGGTAATATAGAGTTGTTTTGTATCTTTGTGGATTTAGACAAAGCATACGACAGGGTGGCCGAGAGAGGCTCTGTGGTGTTGTATGAGAAAGTCTGGAGTGGCGGAGAAGTATGTTAGAGTGGTGCAGGACATGTATGAGAGCTGTAAGACAGTGTTGAGATGTGCTGTAGGTGTGACAGAAGAGTTCGAGGTGGAGTGATCAAGGATCTGGTGATGGACATGATGACAGATGAGGTTATGCTTACAAAGGTTATGCTTACAAAGCACAATGTCGTGTGCAAACATCATAGTCCATGGTAACATCATAGTCCATGTCACCATGGACTATGATGTTTGCACATGACATTGTGCTTTGTAAGCAAGAGCAGGGAACAGGTGGAGGAAAATTTGGAGAGGTTGAGGTATGTTCTGGAAAACGGAGGAATGAAGGAACGGGTAGAGAAAAGTGTCAGGTGTGCTGAGTGATAAAAGACTAGCTCAGCGAGAATGAAAGGAAAGGTGTACAAGACAGTGGTGAGAACAGCCATGCTCTATGGCTTAGAGACAGTGGCACTGAAGAAAAGACAGGACGCAGAGCTGGAGGTAGTGGAGATGAAGATGTTGAGGTTCTCTTTGGGCATGACAAGGATGGATAGGATTAAGAATAAGGTCATCAGAGTGCCAACACATCTTAGATGTTTTGGAGAGGCCAGACTGAGGTGTTTTGGACATGTTCAGGGGAGAGATTGTGAATATATCGGTAGAGGGATGCTGAGGTTGGAACTGCCAAGCAGGAGGTCTATAAGACCAAAGAGGATGGATGTAGTTAGAAAGGACATAAAGGTAGTCGGCGTGAGAGAAGAGGATACAAAGGATAGGGTTAGATGGAGGTGGATGATTCGCTGTGGCGACCCCTGAAAGGGAACAGCCGAAAGACAAAAAAGCAATATAATAACAATCAGCGATGAGTGGGACCAAACAACTGTGGTCGCACCTTGGTTGTAGGATGTGTGTGAGATGTGTGTTTGTCTGTGGTTATTATTCATTTATTATGTGTGTTGTCTGTGTGCTATGTGTAATTGGGATGTGAGTGTGTGTTTGTATTGAGCGTATGTGTTTATATGTGTCTAGAAAGCATGTGTAATGGTTGTGTGTATGTGTAAGTCTAAGATGTACGTGTGTAGGATGTGGGTATCTAGTGTGTGTGTGTTTGGTAAATGTGTAGTATGTGTGTATGTATAGATTGTAGTATATGTGTGCGTATGTGCGTGCGTGCGTGCGTGTGGGTGTGTGTGTTCAGGATGTGTTTGAATTCCTGGAACTTCCCAGCTCAGCTTATCGCTTATTGCTGTTGCAAACTTTGCTAGGAACCACCCTTGTGGCACAGAAATTAAAGGCACACAGAGCTGAAGAGCTGTATGATGTGCTAAGTGGTGAGCGTTCCATAATAGGCAGCGGTACATTTGGGGAAATGCGTGGGATACTTGTGGCATTTTTTTGAGCAGATAGAGTCATAGCATCTAAGTTAACTAAAAAATCTACAACTCTCTTCCCCAGTCTTTCACAAACAGGTGGGCTCATAGGAAGGTATTCTCGAAGAGGAAGGGCCAAAAACTTGGACACCCCGCACAAAGAATCTAGGACTGCTTGATCAATCTGCTCCCTGCAGCCAAGTTGGCTACCCATGCTTCCAGAGGAAGCCCCCAAGACCAAGAGCCTCACCCAGAACAGTGGATTTAAGAGTTCCCCCCAAAAAAATCTGCTTAAGGTTGAAGGCAAGAAGGTACATCGGTATTTGAATCGGTCATTGAAGATGCAACAAAGATTTAATTTCAGTTGCATACAGTTGATTACTCCTCGCCTGTCGATGAGGATAAACACCTCCTCAAGCTCACTTAAGCCAGTCTTGTTCAGTACTCTGGCAGGTCCATCGACAGCAACATCACAATGGGGACCCATTGGGGACACAGTCAGGCGAGGAACATTAATGGCTCCATACAGGCATATACTGTTCCCTGGTCTGGCTAAAAAACAAAGCAGAAATATAGTTACAAGCAAGGATGAGCGGGCCCAAGCAGGTTTGCCATAGCCACTTGTTTGAACTTCACAACTTGTGTGCCTTTTCAGCATGCTAAGACCTATTAAACAAATATGACATAAGTTTAAGGCATCACTATTCCTGGATGTCTCTTCCTGATACGCCAATGCTAGCTGTCTCAATGTTGTTCGGGTTTGGTGATGACTATAATAGCACAAGGGCTTGAGCAGGTCATCGTTTCTGTGAAATGGGTAGAATGTGGAAACACAGAAAATGTGTGTGTGTGTGTGTGTGTGTGTGTGTGTGTGTGTGTGTGTGTGTGTGTGTGTGTGTGTGTGTGTGTGTGTGTTTGTGCGTGTGTGTGTGTCTGTGTCTGTGTATATTTGTGTGGTGTGTGTGTGTCGTATAGGTCTGTGTTTGCAGTATGTTTCATGTATGGTTCAGGTGTGTAGTGTTTTTCGTACAGAATAGTACTATAGAATGAATAATTATTATAATATTGCATGTAGTGTGTGTGTGTGTGTGTGTGTGTTTGTGTGTATGTGTCTGTGTCTGTGTGTCAGTGTGTGTGTGTGTGTGTGTGTGTGTGTGTGTGTGTGTGTGTGTGTGTGTGTGTGTGTCTGTGTTTGTGTGTCAGTGTGTGTGTGTGTGTGTGTGCGTGTGTGTGTGTGTGTTTGTGTGTGAGTTTATATGTATTTATGTGTTGCATTTTTGTGTGTGTCTCGTCTGGGACTGTGTGCAGTATCTTTAATGTATATTTAATGTTTTTAGCTTTTGTGTGTGTAGAATAGAATTTGTAAAACACACAATGCACTTTTTTATGCACTTTTCATGATCAAAATATGAAAAAGGATAACAAAAAATAGTTATGGAAAATTATGATGAGATAAAGCGTTTGCTGTGTTCTTAGCGCTGTACGAACTCAGGAAAGCGGTTTTCTCACACAACTAAGGCATCGTCATGTGAAACACACAAAATGAGTTGATATGCACTTTTTTAAAAAGACTAACAGAAAATTTGTTACTCAACTTGAATGTCATAATGCATGAAAGTGTTGGAAATTATCATTCCTTTCACTTTTATGCGTATCATGGTGAGATAAAGCGTTTGCTGCGTTCTTAGGACTGTACGAGCTCAGGAAAGCGGTTTTCTCACACAACTAAGGCATCGTCATGTGAAACACACAAAATGAGTTTATATGGACTTTTTATGCTCAAAATGTGATAAAAACTTATAGAAAATTTGTTAGTCAACATGAATGTCATAATGCATGAAAGTGTTGGAAATTATCCTTCCTTTCACTTTTATGCGTGTCATGGTGAGATAAAGCGTTTGCTGCGTTCTTAGGACTGTACGAGCTCAGGAAAGCGGTTTTCTCACACGACTAAGCCATCGGCATGTGAAAAACCCAAAACGTATTACTATGCACTTTTTATGCTCAAAACGTGAAAAAGACTAACAAAACCTTTATTAGTCAACATGAATGTCATAATGCATGAAAGTGTTGGAAATCATCTTTCCTTTCAATTTTATGCATGGCATGATGAGATAAAGCGTTTGCTGTGTTCTTAGCGCTGTACGAGCTCAGGAAAGCGGATTTCTCACACAACTAAGGCATCGTCATGTGAAACACACAAAATGAGTTGATATGCACTTTTTATGCTCAAAAGGTGAAAAAGACTAACAAAACATTTGTTAATCAACATGAATGTCATAATGCATGAAAGTGTTGGAAATTATCTTTCCTTTCACTTTTATGCGTGTCATGGTGAGATAAAGCGTTTGCTGCGTTCTTAGGACTGTACGAGCTCAGGAAAGCGGTTTTCTCACACAACTAAGGCATCGTCATGTGAAACACACAAAATGAGTTTATATGCACTTTTTATGCTCAAAATGTGTTAAAAACTTATAGAAAATTTGTTAGTCAACATGAATGTCACAATGCATGAAAGTGTTGGAAATTATCCTTCCTTTCACTTTTATGCGTGTCATGGTGAGATAAAGCGTTTGCTGCGTCCTTAGCGCTGTACGAGCTCAGGAAAGCGGTTTTCTCACACAACTAAGGCATGTCATGTGAAACACATCAAATGAGTTTATATGCATTTTTTTATGCTCAAAACGTGAAAAAGAGTTACAAAAAATTTGTTAGTCAACATGAATGTCATAATGCATGAAAGTGTTGGAAATCATCTTTCCTTTCAATTTTATGCAGGCATGATGAGATAAAGCGTTTGCTGTGTTCTTAGCGCTGTACGAGCTCAGGAAAGCGGTTTTCTCACACAACTAAAGCATCGTCATGTGAAACACACAAAATGAGTTGATATGCACTTTTTATGCTCAAAAGGTGAAAAAGACTAACAAAACATTTGTTAATCAACATGAATGTCATAATGCATGAAAGTGTTGGAAATTATCTTTCCTTTCACTTTTATGCGTGTCATGGTAAGATAAAGCGTTTGCTGCGTTCTTAGGACTGTACGAGCTCAGGAAAGCGGTTTTCTCACACAACTAAGGCATCGTCATGTGAAACACACAAAATGAGTTTATATGCACTTTTTATGCTCAAAATGTGTTAAAAACTTATAGAAAATTTGTTAGTCAACATGAATGTCACAATGCATGAAAGTGTTGGAAATTATCCTTCCTTTCACTTTTATGCGTGTCATGGTGAGATAAAGCGTTTGCTGCGTCCTTAGCGCTGTACGAGCTCAGGAAAGCGGTTTTCTCACACAACTAAGCCATCGGCATGTGAAACACCCAAAACGTATTACTATGCACTTTTTATGCTCAAAAGGTGAAAAAGACTAACAAAACCTTTATTAGTCAACATGAATGTCATAATGCATGAAAGTTTTGGAAATCATCATTCCTTTTAATTTTATGCATTTCATGATGAGATAAAGCGTTTGCTGTATTCTTAGCGCTTGTATGAGCTCAGGAAAGGGGTTTTCTCACACAAATAAGGCATGTCATGTGAAACACACAAAATGAGTTTATAGGCACTTTTTATGCTCAAAACGTGAAAAAGAGTAGCAAAAAATTTGTTTGTCAACATGAATGTCATAATGCATAAAAGTGTTGGAAATCATCAGTTCTTTCAAGTTTATGAAGGTCATGATGAGATAAAGCGTTTGCTGCGTTCTTAGCGCTGTACGAGCTCAGGAAAGCGGTTTTCTCACACAACTAATGAATAATAATGACAAACGTACAAAATTAATTTATATGCTTTATATATGCTCAAAAGGTGAAAACGAATAACAAAAAAATGTTATTCGAAATGTTTGCCATAAAAGTGTTGGAAATGATTTTTTTTGAAAATGATTCTTTTCTCATTCATGCTTCTCATGCTGAGATAAAGCGTTTGCCGTGTAGCGCTGTCAGGAAAGCGCTTGTCTCTCTCAACTAATGCATGCTCATGTAAAACATGCGAAACAAGATTTTTTCAGGTTTCATACTCAAACGTGACGAAGAATAACGAAGAATAAAAAGTTCTTATTTGACATGTGTGCCAGAATTCATGAATATTTTGGAAATTATTTCTTTCACTTTTTTAATATTCACAAATCTTATTTTCACTTTATATGAAAGCTGATTCACACCCCTATGTATTTTACATACAGTTAAAAAGGATGTTTAATAAATGTGAATTTGGTTTCAATTTAATGTCCAATTTTATTTGTCAAATACACAATCATTCACAAAATGATATTCAGAGAAATACTTTGACAACCGTGCATGACCCAGGCATAAAAAAGAGAGTATTCAAACAAAGAATATGACTATACTAATAAATTAATAGAGTATGAATAAGAAACTAAATATGAAATAAGAAAATAAAAAAAAACATAAATACAGAAACAGCTTTTTGTTTATAGTTTATAGAATAAAATAATGTGGATACATTCAGTAAGCGATGAGGAGGGACAGAAGAGAGGCAGCAAATACATGGGAAATGGTGGTGTATCGACGTACACTTCCCCCAATGCAGGTCGGAGGCCTGAGTACTTCTGATGGCGGGTCAACCTAGAAATGACACGGGGTGAGGTAATGTTTTTGTGGCGGAGAGACATAGCTGACTGGATCCCATCATCCCAGCAATGGGCGTGCCACAATGTCTAGGTGTAGGTTTTTACATGCGGGTGAACACAAAGCATGGGGCTTTAGCTTTTTGTTCACTTTATGTGTTCAAAAGCCAGGCTAATTGAGCCAAATTCAAGTAGGCTTTTATTTTCATTTCAACCATATACATTTTAGTACACAGTGACATGAAACAACGTTCCTCTATGAGCAAGGTCCTACATACAACATAAATTAACATCATGAATGAGCAAAAACTAACTAGCTAACTAAGCAACCTAATTAGCTGCCTAGCTGTGACAAGACAGATTGACATTTTTAAGTTAGCAGAAAACTAAGTTCTATAGAAAAAAAAGAGACAACATAAAGTGCTCGTGCAAATGTGCAAACAAAAGTAACAAAACTTTTCTGCTGTTCTCACTATCTGCTGTAAGGTCTTGCGGTCCGAGAGGAACACCAGACTGTGATGCAGCTGTTCGGGATTCTCTCGATAGTCCCTTTATAGAAAGTGGTAAGGATCTTTAGTGGAAGCTGAGCCATCCTCAGCCATCTCAGGAAGAGAAGATGTTTTTGATGCTATCGTGTGCAAGGAGCTGCTGTGGAGGGACCAAGTGAGGTTCTCCTCCAGATGGCCAACCAGGAATTTGGTGCTGTTGACGATCTCCACACAGGAGCAGCTGATGTTCATCGGTTGCCGCTCTGTGTCCTCCAGAAGTCAACAGTCATGTCCATGTGAATTTTAGCAAGGTTCAGAAACAAGTTGTTGTGCCTACATCAGACTGTTAGCCTCTGCAATTTGAGGAATTGAATGGAGCCGTCGCTGTCACAGGCGGGTGATGGTGAGTTTCCATTGGTGATGTCTTTTTGGTGGTGATGGCTTGTATGCCCTGCCACATGACTGGATGAGCATTCTCTGGGCATGTGCGTGCTTCGTCTCTATGGCCCGGGAAAGGTTGGCCCTTGCTATTCTGATGGTGAATTCTCGGGTCTTCACAAGTGCACATACCTCCACAGTAAATCCAGTTAAGTTTCTGGTTGTTCGTGAGATGATGTTCTTGGAGACAGCATCATCGGTGCGCTAGTTGAAGTAACTGGTCGCTGATGTGTACTCCTCCAAGTCAGTCAAGTTGCTGTAAGTTGCAGCCTTTCTAAAAGTATTCTCTAAAAGTATTCTCAAAACAACAGGTTTCTATTGGTTTCTATTGGCCAGGTCTTCACCTGCTTCAGAACCAGGTTCCCAGAATCATCAAACTGTAAACACTGGTCGGTTGATCAAGAACATAAACCTGAAACTAGGCATTTCACATCTAGGCAGACATGATAGGTGTCACAGATTTACCATGCTTGGCTACAGTAGGAAAATTCCTGGAACTCCAAATCTGGCCAACTCAGCTTATCGCTGCTGTTTGCTGCGACTGTTGCGAAGAGCCACAAAGAATGAAAATCCCCCGGCAATGAAAAGCATGCAGACAAGGCTGAAGGACAGTATGATGAGTGTGAATGCAGAATGGTGAGCATTCCATAGTACGCCGCAGTATGTTTCTTGAAATTAATGGTTTACTCATGACACTTTGTCAAGCAGTTAGGGTCATACTAGAGCTATCTAGAGCATACTAGAGTCACATAGAGCTATCTGAACCACCCACAACAGGTGGACTAGTTCTCAGGTATTCTCAAGGAGGTAGGGCCAAAACATCCACCGTCAGCCCCACAAAGAACCTAGGATGATCAAGCTGCTCCCTGTAGGCCCCAATTTGGCCACCTTCTACCCATGTTCTCAGAGCAAGAGCCCTTAGGCCCGGAGACTCACCCAGGACAATGGGTCTGAAAGTTCCCCAAAGAACTTCCTGCTGAAGGTGTATGCCAAGAAGTCCATCGGGCCATATAAGATACACCTAGCATTCATTTTGGTTGCTTACCACCGGTCATTCTCTGGTCGATGAAGATGAACCCCACCTCAAGCTTGCTCAAGCCAGTACTGTGCAGCCCTCTGGTAGGTACATTGAACACTCGTGGGTCTCAGGCTGGCGCATACCATACGACAGTCTGGAAGTCCAACAAGAAGTTCTGTCAGAAGATGAAAACCTAGGAGTTGGCCCTGCAGCCTTTTAAAAAAATAAAAAGAAGAAATATATTTGAAAGCAATGATGAGAGGGCCCAAGCATAAAAGTGTTGGTCATAGGCACCCAGATGCACCGCACAACCTGAGTGACTTTTGAGCATGTTGAGACCCCTAAAACCCACTGGACAATGATGTCACTAAATAGGACTTAAGTTTAAGTCATCATCGGGGTTGGACATCTCTTTCTATGTGTCATTGCTAGTGATTGCATGGTGACGACTGCAATGGCGCAGGTGCTTGGGCCCGGTCTTCATTTGTGCAGGAGGAATAGGGTGTGTGTAGGATGTGTACTGTGTGTAAGATGCGTGTGTGTGTAGGATGTGTACGGTATGTGTAGGATGAGTAGTTTGTGTGTGTCAGTGTTTGTTTATAGTGTGTGTGCACATGTGTGTGAGTATATGTGTGTGTGTATAGTATATGTAGTGTGTGTAGTACTGTACGTGTATGTATGTTTGTGAGTGTCGTGTCTATGTCGTCTGTGTGTGAAGTGTGTGTCTGTGTGTGTGAGTGTGGGGTGTGTTTAGGATATGTATGTAAAGTTTGTGAGTGTCTTTAGGTAATTACAGTGTAATTTGTGGAGTTAATGGAGTTAATCTTGTCAAGAAGATAGAATCATAGGGTCTGAGCAATCTCATCCACCAACACCCCCCTTCACCAGTGTCTCACAAACAGCTGGACTTATAGGAGGTATTCTCAAAGAGGTAGGGACAAAAATTGCACTCTTCCTCCCACAAAGAACCTAGGATTGCGTGATCAATTTGCAGCCAGTTTGGCCTACCATCTACCCACGTTCCCAGAGCAAGCCCCCAAGACCCAGTACCTCACAGTGGGTCTAGAAGTTCCCCAAGAACCTGCTGCTAAGGGTTGATGTCAAGAATGTACATCAGTACGTCGGGCCATTGGGCAATTTCGGTTGCGTAACGCCGGTCACTCCCCAGTTAATGAAGATAAACACCTCCTCGAGCTTGCTCATGCCAGTTCTGTGCAGCACTCTGGCGGGTCTATCACCATCAATATCACAGTGGGGACCCGGCATGCATGGTCAGTTGAGGAACGCTTATGAGCCCAAACCAGGCACATATTATTCCCCGGTCTGGTTGTCCACCGAGGAGCTCTCTGAAGATGAAGGCCAATAAGTTGGCCATGCGGACTTTTAAAATAAAAAGAATAAATTTACAAGCAATGCAATCCAGAGTGTCTTCTTGTGCCAGCCCCAAGTCTGGATAAATGCAGAGGGTTGTGTCAGGAAGGGCATCCGACGTAAAACATTTGTCAAATCAATGATGCGAATCACAAATTTCATTTCCATACTGGATCGGTCGCGGCCCGGGTTAATACCGACCTCCACCAGTGCTTTTGACCTACAGGCTCCTGGTGGAAATTAGGCTACTGTTGGTCGACAAAGGAGAGGAGGCATGAGTTTAGGAGTGTTAGTGGGGAATTTGAATGTTGGGGCTATGACAGGGAAGGCAAGAGAGTTGGTTGACATGATGCAGAGAAGGAAGGTGGACATACTGTGTGTCCAGGAGACAAGGTGGAAAGGTAGCAAGGCTAGAAGCTTAGGATCAAGGTTCAATTTGTTTTTCCCATGGATCTGTACAGGTTGGTGAATCAGAGAGATAGAGATGGGAAGGAAGTGCAGCATGTTAGAGTGATTAAAGATAACGATGGAAAAGTACTGACAGATGCCAGGAGCATGATGGGAAGATGGAAGGAATACTTTAAAGAGTTGATGAATGAGGAAAATGAAAGAGAACAAAGAGTAGAAGAGGTGAGTGGCAGGAAGTAGCAAATATTAGTAAGGTGAGGAGGGCATGACAGAGGATGAAGAATGGAAAGGCTGTTGGTCCTGATGACATACCTGTGGACGTATGGAAGTGCTTAGGAGAGGTTGCAGTAGAGTTTCTAACTTGTTTGTTTAACAAGATCATGGAGAGTGAGAGGATTTCAGAGGAATGGAGAAGAAGTGTATTGGTTCCAATTTTTAAGAACAAAGGAGATGTGCAGAGCTGTGGCAATTACAGAGGCATAAAGCTGATGAGCCATACAATGAACCTTTTTAGAAAGAGTAGTGGAAGCTAGGTTAAGGGCAGAGGTGAACATTTGTGAACAGCAATATGGTTTCATACCTAGAAAGTGTACAACAGATGCACTATTTGCTTTGAGGATGCTGATGGAGAAGTACAGACAAGGTAATATAGAGTTGTTTTGTATCTTTGTGGATTTAGACAAAGCATACGACAGGGTGGCCGAGAGAGGCTCTGTGATGTTGTATGAGAAAGTCTGGAGTGGCGGAGAAGGATGTTAGAGTGGTGCAGGACATGTATGAGAGCTGTAAGACAGTGTTGAGATGTGCTGTAGGTGTGACAGAAGAGTTCAAGGTGGAGTCAAGGATCTGGTGATGGACATGATGACAGATGAGGTTATGCTTACAAAGGTTATGCTTACAAAGCACAATGTCGTGTGCAAACATCATAGTCCATGGTAACATCATAGTCCATGTCACCATGGACTATGATGTTTGCACATGACATTGTGCTTTGTAAGCAAGAGCAGGGGACAGGTGGAGGAAAATTTGAAGAGGTTGAGGTATGTTCTGGAAAACGGAGGAATGAAGGAACGGGTAGAGAAAAGTGTCAGGTGTGCTGAGTGATAAAAGACTAGCTCAGCGAGAATGAAAGGAAAGGTGTACAAGACAGTGGTGAGAACAGCCATGCTCTATGGCTTAGAGACAGTGGCACTGAAGAAAAGACAGGACGCAGAGCTGGAGGAAGTGGAGATGAAGATGTTGAGGTTCTCTTTGGGCATGACAAGGATGGATAGGATTAAGAATAAGGTCATCAGAGTGCCAACACATCTTAGATGTTTTGGAGAGGCCAGACTGAGGTGTTTTGGACATGTTCAGGGGAGAGATTGTGAATATATCGGTAGAGGGATGCTGAGGTTGGAACTGCCAAGCAGGAGGTCTATAAGACCAAAGAGGATGGATGTAGTTAGAAAGGACATAAAGGTAGTCGGCGTGAGAGAAGAGGATACAAAGGATAGGGTTAGATGGAGGTGGATGATTCGCTGTGGCGACCCCTGAAAGGGAACAGCCGAAAGACAAAAAAGCAATATAATAACAATCAGCGATGAGTGGGACCAAACAACTGTGGTCGCACCTTGGTTGTAGGATGTGTGTGAGATGTGTGTTTGTCTGTGGTTATTATTCATTTATTATGTGTGTTGTCTGTGTGCTATGTGTAATTGGGATGTGAGTGTGTGTTTGTATTGAGCGTATGTGTTTATATGTGTCTAGAAAGCATGTGTAATGGTTGTGTGTATGTGTAAGTCTAAGATGTACGTGTGTAGGATGTGGGTATCTAGTGTGTGTGTGTTTGGTAAATGTGTAGTATGTGTGTATGTATAGATTGTAGTATATGTGTGCGTATGTGCGTGCGTGCGTGCGTGTGGGTGTGTGTGTTCAGGATGTGTTTGAATTCCTGGAACTTCCCAGCTCAGCTTATCGCTTATTGCTGTTGCAAACTTTGCTAGGAACCACCCTTGTGGCACAGAAATTAAAGGCACACAGAGCTGAAGAGCTGTATGATGTGCTAAGTGGTGAGCGTTCCATAATAGGCAGCGGTACATTTGGGGAAATGCGTGGGATACTTGTGGCATTTTTTTGAGCAGATAGAGTCATAGCATCTAAGTTAACTAAAAAATCTACAACTCTCTTCCCCAGTCTTTCACAAACAGGTGGGCTCATAGGAAGGTATTCTCGAAGAGGAAGGGCCAAAAACTTGGACACCCCGCACAAAGAATCTAGGACTGCTTGATCAATCTGCTCCCTGCAGCCAACTTGGCTACCCATGCTTCCAGAGGAAGCCCCCAAGACCAAGAGCCTCACCCAGAACAGTGGATTTAAGAGTTCCCCCCAAAAAAATCTGCTTAAGGTTGAAGGCAAGAAGGTACATCGGTATTTGAATCGGTCATTGAAGATGCAACAAAGATTTAATTTCAGTTGCATACAGTTGATTACTCCTCGCCTGTCGATGAGGATAAACACCTCCTCAAGCTCACTTAAGCCAGTCTTGTTCAGTACTCTGGCAGGTCCATCGACAGCAACATCACAATGGGGACCCATTGGGGACACAGTCAGGCGAGGAACATTAATGGCTCCATACAGGCATATACTGTTCCCTGGTCTGGCTAAAAAACAAAGCAGAAATATAGTTACAAGCAAGGATGAGCGGGCCCAAGCAGGTTTGCCATAGCCACTTGTTTGAACTTCACAACTTGTGTGCCTTTTCAGCATGCTAAGACCTATTAAACAAATATGACATAAGTTTAAGGCATCACTATTCCTGGATGTCTCTTCCTGATACGCCAATGCTAGCTGTCTCAATGTTGTTCGGGTTTGGTGATGACTATAATAGCACAAGGGCTTGAGCAGGTCATCGTTTCTGTGAAATGGGTAGAATGTGGAAACACAGAAAATGTGTGTGTGTGTGTGTGTGTGTGTGTGTGTGTGTGCGTGCGTGCGTGCGTGCGTGCGCGTGTGTGTGTGTGTGTGTGTGTGTGTGTGTGTGTGTTTGTGCGTGTGTGTGTGTCTGTGTCTGTGTATATTTGTGTGGTGTGTGTGTGTCGTATAGGTCTGTGTTTGCAGTATGTTTCATGTATGGTTCAGGTGTGTAGTGTTTTTCGTACAGAATAGTACTATAAAATGAATAATTATTATAATATTAGCATGTATGTGTGTGTGTGTGTGTGTGTGTGTGTGTGTGTGTGTGTGTGTGTGTGTGTGTGTGTGTGTGTGTGTGTGTGTGTGTGTGTGTGTGTGTGTGTGTGTGTGTGTGTGTGTGTGTGTGTGTGTGTGTGTGTGTGTGTGTGTGTGTGTGTGTGTGTGTGTGTGTGTGTGTGTGTGTGTGTGTGTGTGTGTGTGTGTGTGTGTGTGTGTGTGTTTGTGTGTATGTGTCTGTGTTTGTGTGTCAGTGTGTGTGTGTGTGTGTGTGCGTGTGTGTGTGTGTGTTTGTGTGTGAGTTTATATGTATTTATGTGTTGCATTTTTGTGTGTGTCTCGTCTGGGACTGTGTGCAGTATCTTTAATGTATATTTAATGTTTTTAGCTTTTGTGTGTGTAGAATAGAATTTGTAAAACACACAATGCACTTTTTTATGCACTTTTCATGATCAAAATATGAAAAAAGATAACAAAAAATAGTTATGGAAAATTATGATGAGATAAAGCGTTTGCTGTGTTCTTAGCGCTGTACGAACTCAGGAAAGCGGTTTTCTCACACAACTAAGGCATCGTCATGTGAAACACACAAAATGAGTTGATATGCACTTTTTTAAAAAGACTAACAGAAAATTTGTTACTCAACTTGAATGTCATAATGCATGAAAGTGTTGGAAATTATCATTCCTTTCACTTTTATGCGTGCCATGGTGAGATAAAGCGTTTGCTGCGTTCTTAGGACTGTACGAGCTCAGGAAAGCGGTTTTCTCACACAACTAAGGCATCGTCATGTGAAACACACAAAATGAGTTTATATGGACTTTTTACGCTCAAAATGTGATAAAAACTTATAGAAAATTTGTTAGTCAACATGAATGTCATAATGCATGAAAGTGTTGGAAATTATCCTTCCTTTCACTTTTATGCGTGTCATGGTGAGATAAAGCGTTTGCTGCGTTCTTAGGACTGTACGAGCTCAGGAAAGCGGTTTTCTCACACAACTAAGCCATCGGCATGTGAAACACCCAAAACGTATTATTATGCACTTTTTATGCTCAAAAGGTGAAAAAGACTAACAAAACATTTGTTAATCAACATGAATGTCATAATGCATGAAAGTGTTGGAAATTATCTTTCCTTTCACTTTTATGCGTGTCATGGTGAGATAAAGCGTTTGCTGTATTCTTAGCGCTTGTATGAGCTCAGGAAAGGGGTTTTCTCACACAAATAAGGCATGTCATGTGAAACACACAAAATGAGTTTATAGGCACTTTTTATGCTCAAAACGTGAAAAAGAGTAGCAAAAAATTTGTTTGTCAACATGAATGTCATAATGCATAAAAGTGTTGGAAATCATCAGTTCTTTCAAGTTTATGAAGGTCATGATGAGATAAAGCGTTTGCTGCGTTCTTAGCGCTGTACGAGCTCAGGAAAGCGGTTTTCTCACACAACTAATGAATAATAATGACAAACGTACAAAATTAATTTATATGCTTTATATATGCTCAAAAGGTGAAAACGAATAACAAAAAAATGTTATTCGAAATGTTTGCCATAAAAGTGTTGGAAATGATTTTTTTTGAAAATGATTCTTTTCTCATTCATGCTTCTCATGCTGAGATAAAGCGTTTGCCGTGTAGCGCTGTCAGGAAAGCGCTTGTCTCTCTCAACTAATGCATGCTCATGTAAAACATGCGAAACAAGATTTTTTCAGGTTTCATACTCAAACGTGACGAAGAATAACGAAGAATAAAAAGTTCTTATTTGACATGTGTGCCAGAATTCATGAATATTTTGGAAATTATTTCTTTCACTTTTTTAATATTCACAAATCTTATTTTCACTTTATATGAAAGCTGATTCACACCCCTATGTATTTTACATACAGTTAAAAAGGAAGCAATGTTAAAATGAATGACGAAGTTGCTAAATTAATAGATCATGTTTAATAAATGTGAATTTGGTTTCAATTTAATGTCCAATTTTATTTGTCAAATACACAATCATTCACAAAATGATATTCAGAGAAATACTTTGACAACCGTGCATGACCCAGGCATAAAAAAGAGAGTATTCAAACAAAGAATATGACTATACTAATAAATTAATAGAGTATGAATAAGAAAATAAATATGAAATAAGAAAATAAAAAAAAACATAAATACAGAAACAGCTTTTTGTTTATAGTTTATAGAATAAAATAATGTGGATACATTCAGTAAGCGATGAGGAGGGACAGAAGAGAGGCAGCAAATACATAGGGAAATGGTGGTGTATCGACGTACACTTCCCCCAATGCAGGTCGGAGGCCTGAGTACTTCTGATGGTGGGTCAACCTAGAAATGACACGGGGTGAGGTAATGTTTTTGTGGCGGAGAGACATAGCTGACTGGATCCCATCATCCCAGCAATGGGCGTGCCACAATGTCTAGGTGTAGGTTTTTACATGCGGGTGAACACAAAGCATGGGGCTTTAGCTTTTTGTTCACTTTATGTGTTCAAAAGCCAGGCTAATTGAGCCAAATTCAAGTAGGCTTTTATTTTCATTTCAACCATATACATTTTAGTACACAGTGACATGAAACAACGTTCCTCTATGAGCAAGGTCCTACATACAACATAAATTAACATCATGAATGAGCAAAAACTAACTAGCTAACTAAGCAACCTAATTAGCTGCCTAGCTGTGACAAGACAGATTGACATTTTTAAGTTAGCAGAAAACTAAGTTCTATAGAAAAAAAAGAGACAACATAAAGTGCTCGTGCAAATGTGCAAACAAAAGTAACAAAACTTTTCTGCTGTTCTCACTATCTGCTGTAAGGTCTTGCGGTCCGAGAGGAACACCAGACTGTGATGCAGCTGTTCGGGATTCTCTCGATAGTCCCTTTATAGAAAGTGGTAAGGATCTTTAGTGGAAGCTGAGCCATCCTCAGCCATCTCAGGAAGAGAAGATGTTTTTGATGCTATCGTGTGCAAGGAGCTGCTGTGGAGGGACCAAGTGAGGTTCTCCTCCAGATGGCCAACCAGGAATTTGGTGCTGTTGACGATCTCCACACAGGAGCAGCTGATGTTCATCGGTTGCCGCTCTGTGTCCTCCAGAAGTCAACAGTCATGTCCATGTGATTTTAGCAAGGTTCAGAAACAAGTTGTTGTGCCTACATCAGACTGTTAGCCTCTGCAATTTGAGGAATTGAATGGAGCCGTCGCTGTCACAGGCGGGTGATGGTGAGTTTCCATTGGTGATGTCTTTTTGGTGGTGATGGCTTGTATGCCCTGCCACATGACTGGATGAGCATTCTCTGGGCATGTGCGTGCTTCGTCTCTATGGCCCGGGAAAGGTTGGCCCTTGCTATTCTGATGGTGAATTCTCGGGTCTTCACAAGTGCACATACCTCCACAGTAAATCCAGTTAAGTTTCTGGTTGTTCGTGAGATGATGTTCTTGGAGACAGCATCATCGGTGCGCTGGTTGAAGTAACTGGTCGCTGATGTGTACTCCTCCAAGTCAGTCAAGTTGCTGTAAGTTGCAGCCTTTCTAAAAGTATTCTCAAAACAACAGTGCAGGTTTCTATTGGCCAGGTCTTCACCTGCTTCAGAACCAGGTTCCCAGAATCATCAAACTGTAAACACTGGTCGGTTGATCAAGAACATAAACCTGAAACTAGGCATTTCACATCTAGGCAGACATGATAGGTGTCACAGATTTACCATGCTTGGCTACAGTAGGAAAATTCCTGGAACTCCAAATCTGGCCAACTCAGCTTATCGCTGCTGTTTGCTGCGACTGTTGCGAAGAGCCACAAAGAATGAAAATCCCCCGGCAATGAAAAGCATGCAGACAAGGCTGAAGGACAGTATGATGAGTGTGAATGCAAATTACAATGTTTCTTGAAATTAATGGTTTACTCATGACACTTTGTCAAGCAGTTAGGGTCATACTAGAGCTATCTAGAGTCACATAGAGCTATCTGAACCACCCACAACAGGTGGACTAGTTCTCAGGTATTCTCAAGGAGGTAGGGCCAAAACATCCACCGTCAGCCCCACAAAGAACCTAGGATGATCAAGCTGCTCCCTGTAGGCCCCAATTTGGCCACCTTCTACCCATGTTCTCAGAGCAAGAGCCCTTAGGCCCGGAGACTCACCCAGGACAATGGGTCTGAAAGTTCCCCAAAGAACTTCCTGCTGAAGGTGTATGCCAAGAAGTCCATCGGGCCATATAAGATACACCTAGCATTCATTTTGGTTGCTTACCACCGGTCATTCTCTGGTCGATGAAGATGAACCCCACCTCAAGCTTGCTCAAGCCAGTACTGTGCAGCCCTCTGGTGGGTACATTGAACACTCGTGGGTCTCAGGCTGGCGCATACCATACGACAGTCTGGAAGTCCAACAAGAAGTTCTGTCAGAAGATGAAAACCTAGGAGTTGGCCCTGCAGCCTTTTAAAAAAATAAAAAGAAGAAATATATTTGAAAGCAATGATGAGAGGGCCCAAGCATAAAAGTGTTGGTCATAGGCACCCAGATGCACCGCACAACCTGAGTGACTTTTGAGCATGTTGAGACCCCTAAAACCCACTGGACAATGATGTCACTAAATAGGACTTAAGTTTAAGTCATCGTCGGGGTTGGACATCTCTTTCTATGTGTCATTGCTAGTGATTGCATGGTGACGACTGCAATGGCGCAGGTGCTTGGGCCCGGTCTTCATTTGTGCAGGAGGAATAGGGTGTGTGTAGGATGTGTACTGTGTGTAAGATGCGTGTGTGTGTAGGATGTGTACGGTATGTGTAGGATGAGTAGTTTGTGTGTGTCAGTGTTTGTTTATAGTGTGTGTGCACATGTGTGTGAGTATATGTGTGTGTGTATAGTATATGTAGTGTGTGTAGTACTGTACGTGTATGTATGTTTGTGTGTGTCGTGTCTATGTCGTCTGTGTGTGAAGTGTGTGTCTGTGTGTGTGAGTGTGGGGTGTGTTTAGGATATGTATGTAAAGTTTGTGAGTGTCTTTAGGTAATTACAGTGTAATTTGTGGAGTTAATGGAGTTAATCTTGTCAAGAAGATAGAATCATAGGGTCTGAGCAATCTCATCCACCAACACCCCCCTTCACCAGTGTCTCACAAACAGCTGGACTTATAGGAGGTATTCTCAAAGAGGTAGGGACAAAAATTGCACTCTTCCTCCCACAAAGAACCTAGGATTGCGTGATTAATTTGCAGCCAGTTTGGCCTACCATCTACCCACGTTCCCAGAGCAAGCCCCCAAGACCCAGTACCTCACGGTGGGTCTAGAAGTTCCCCAAGAACCTGCTGCTAAAGGTTGATGTCAAGAATGTACATCAGTACGTCGGGCCATTGGGCAATTTCGGTTGCGTAACGCCGGTCACTCCCCAGTTAATGAAGATAAACACCTCCTCGAGCTTGCTCATGCCAGTTCTGTGCAGCACTCTGGCGGGTCTATCACCATCAATATCACAGTGGGGACCCGGCATGCATGGTCAGTTGAGGAACGCTTATGAGCCCAAACCAGGCACATATTATTCCCCGGTCTGGTTGTCCACCGAGGAGCTCACTGAAGATGAAGGCCAATAAGTTGGCCATGCGGACTTTTAAAATGAAAAGAATAAATTTACAAGCAATGCAATCCAGAGTGTCTTCTTGTGCCAGCCCCAAGTCTGGATAAATGCAGAGGGTTGTGTCAGGAAGGGCATCCGACGTAAAACATTTGTCAAATCAATGATGCGAATCACAAATTTCATTTCCATACTGGATCGGTCGCGGCCAGGGTTAATACCGACCTCCACCAGTGCTTTTGACCTACAGGCTCCTGGTGGAAATTAGGCTACTGTTGGTCGACAAAGGAGAGGAGGCATGAGTTTAGGAGTGTTAGTGGGGAATTTGAATGTTGGGGCTATGACAGGGAAGGCAAAGAGAGTTGGTTGACATAATGCAGAGAAGGAAGGTGGACATACTGTGTGTCCAGGAGACAAGGTGGAAAGGTAGCAAGGCTAGAAGCTTAGGATCAAGGTTCAATTTGTTTTTCCCATGGATCTGTACAGGTTGGTGAATCAGAGAGATAGAGATGGGAAGGAAGTGCAGCATGTTAGAGTGATTAAAGATAACGATGGAAAAGTACTGACAGATGCCAGGAGCATGATGGGAAGATGGAAGGAATACTTTAAAGAGTTGATGAATGAGGAAAATGAAAGAGAACAAAGAGTAGAAGAGGTGAGTGGCAGGAAGTAGCAAATATTAGTAAGGTGAGGAGGGCATGACAGAGGATGAAGAGTGGAAAGGCTGTTAGTCCTGATGACATACCTGTGGACGTATGGAAGTGCTTAGGAGAGGTTGCAGTAGAGTTTCTAACTTGTTTGTTTAACAAGATCATGGAGAGTGAGAGGATTTCAGAGGAATGGAGAAGAAGTGTATTGGTTCCAATTTTTAAGAACAAAGGAGATGTGCAGAGCTGTGGCAATTACAGAGGCATAAAGCTGATGAGCCATACAATTAACCTTTTTAGAAAGAGTAGTGGAAGCTAGGTTAAGGGCAGAGGTGAGCATTTGTGAACAGCAATATGGTTTCATACCTAGAAAGTGTACAACAGATGCACTATTTGCTTTCAGGATGCTGATGGAGAAGTACAGACAAGGTAATATAGAGTTGTTTTGTATCTTTGTGGATTTAGACAAAGCATACGACAGGGTGGCCGAGAGAGGCTCTGTGGTGTTGTATGAGAAAGTCTGGAGTGGCGGAGAAGTATGTTAGAGTGGTGCAGGACATGTATGAGAGCTGTAAGACAGTGTTGAGATGTGCTGTAGGTGTGACAGAAGAGTTCGAGGTGGAGTGATCAAGGATCTGGTGATGGACATGATGACAGATGAGGTTATGCTTACAAAGGTTATGCTTACAAAGCACAATGTCGTGTGCAAACATCATAGTCCATGGTAACATCATAGTCCATGTCACCATGGACTATGATGTTTGCACATGACATTGTGCTTTGTAAGCAAGAGCAGGGAACAGGGGGAGGAAAATTTGAAGAGGTTGAGGTATGTTCTGGAAAACGGAGGAATGAAGGAACGGGTAGAGAAAAGTGTCAGGTGTGCTGAGTGATAAAAGACTAGCTCAGCGAGAATGAAAGGAAAGGTGTGCAAGACAGTGGTGAGAACAGCCATGCTCTATGGCTTAGAGACAGTGGCACTGAAGAAAAGACAGGACGCAGAGCTGGAGGTAGTGGAGATGAAGATGTTGAGGTTCTCTTTGGGCATGACAAGGATGGATAGGATTAAGAATAAGGTCATCAGAGTGCCAACACATCTTAGATGTTTTGGAGAGGCCAGACTGAGGTGTTTTGGACATGTTCAGGGGAGAGATTGTGAATATATCGGTAGAGGGATGCTGAGGTTGGAACTGCCAAGCAGGAGGTCTATAAGACCAAAGAGGATGGATGTAGTTAGAAAGGACATAAAGGTAGTCGGCGTGAGAGAAGAGGATACAAAGGATAGGGTTAGATGGAGGTGGATGATTCGCTGTGGCGACCCCTGAAAGGGAACAGCCGAAAGACAAAAAAGCAATATAATAACAATCAGCGATGAGTGGGACCAAACAACTGTGGTCGCACCTTGGTTGTAGGATGTGTGTGAGATGTGTGTTTGTCTGTGGTTATTATTCATTTATTATGTGTGTTGTCTGTGTGCTATGTGTAATTGGGATGTGAGTGTGTGTTTGTATTGAGCGTATGTGTTTATATGTGTCTAGAAAGCATGTGTAATGGTTGTGTGTATGTGTAAGTCTAAGATGTACGTGTGTAGGATGTGGGTATCTAGTGTGTGTGTGTTTGGTAAATGTGTAGTATGTGTGTATGTATAGATTGTAGTATATGTGTGCGTATGTGCGTGCGTGCGTGCGTGTGGGTGTGTGTGTTCAGGATGTGTTTGAATTCCTGGAACTTCCCAGCTCAGCTTATCGCTTATTGCTGTTGCAAACTTTGCTAGGAACCACCCTTGTGGCACAGAAATTAAAGGCACACAGAGCTGAAGAGCTGTATGATGTGCTAAGTGGTGAGCGTTCCATAATAGGCAGCGGTACATTTGGGGAAATGCGTGGGATACTTGTGGCATTTTTTTGAGCAGATAGAGTCATAGCATCTAAGTTAACTAAAAAATCTACAACTCTCTTCCCCAGTCTTTCACAAACAGGTGGGCTCATAGGAAGGTATTCTCGAAGAGGAAGGGCCAAAAACTTGGACACCCCGCACAAAGAATCTAGGACTGCTTGATCAATCTGCTCCCTGCAGCCAACTTGGCTACCCATGCTTCCAGAGGAAGCCCCCAAGACCAAGAGCCTCACCCAGAACAGTGGATTTAAGAGTTCCCCCCAAAAAAATCTGCTTAAGGTTGAAGGCAAGAAGGTACATCGGTATTTGAATCGGTCATTGAAGATGCAACAAAGATTTAATTTCAGTTGCATACAGTTGATTACTCCTCGCCTGTCGATGAGGATAAACACCTCCTCAAGCTCACTTAAGCCAGTCTTGTTCAGTACTCTGGCAGGTCCATCGACAGCAACATCACAATGGGGACCCATTGGGGACACAGTCAGGCGAGGAACATTAATGGCTCCATACAGGCATATACTGTTCCCTGGTCTGGCTAAAAAACAAAGCAGAAATATAGTTACAAGCAAGGATGAGCGGGCCCAAGCAGGTTTGCCATAGCCACTTGTTTGAACTTCACAACTTGTGTGCCTTTTCAGCATGCTAAGACCTATTAAACAAATATGACATAAGTTTAAGGCATCACTATTCCTGGATGTCTCTTCCTGATACGCCAATGCTAGCTGTCTCAATGTTGTTCGGGTTTGGTGATGACTATAATAGCACAAGGGCTTGAGCAGGTCATCGTTTCTGTGAAATGGGTAGAATGTGGAAACACAGAAAATGTGTGTGTGTGTGTGTGTGTGTGTGTGTGTGTGTGCGTGCGTGCGTGCGTGCGTGCGCGTGTGTGTGTGTGTGTGTGTGTGTGTGTGTGTGTGTTTGTGCGTGTGTGTGTGTCTGTGTCTGTGTATATTTGTGTGGTGTGTGTGTGTCGTATAGGTCTGTGTTTGCAGTATGTTTCATGTATGGTTCAGGTGTGTAGTGTTTTTCGTACAGAATAGTACTATAGAATGAATAATTATTATAATATTGCATGTAGTGTGTGTGTGTGTGTGTGTGTGTGTGTGTGTGTGTGTGTGTGTGTGTGTGTGTGTGTGTGTGTGTGTGTGTGTGTGTGTGTGTGTGTGTGTGTGTGTGTGTGTGTGTGTGTGTGTGTGTTGTGTGTGTGTGTGTGTGTGTGTGTGTGTGTGTGTGTGTGTGTGTGTGTGTGTGTGTGTGTGTGTGTGTGTGTGTGTGTGTGTGTGTGTGTGTGTGTGTGTGTGTGTGTGTGTGTGTGTGTGTGTGTTTGTGTGTGAGTTTATATGTATTTATGTGTTGCATTTTTGTGTGTGTCTCGTCTGGGTCTGTGTGCAGTATCTTTAATGTATATTTAATGTTTTTAGCTTTTGTGTGTGTAGAATAGAATTTGTAAAACACACAATGCACTTTTTTATGCACTTTTCATGATCAAAATATGAAAAAGGATAACAAAAAATAGTTATGGAAAATTATGATGACATAAAGCGTTTGCTGTGTTCTTAGCGCTGTAAGAACTCAGGAAAGCGGTTTTCTCACACAACTAAGGCATCGTCATGTGAAACACACAAAATGAGTTGATATGCACTTTTTTAAAAAGACTAACAGAAAAATTGTTACTCAACTTGAATGGCATAATGCAGGAAAGTGTTGGAAATTATCTTTCCTTTCACTTTTATGCGTGTCATGGTGAGATAAAGCGTTTGCTGCGTTCTTCGGACTGTACGAGCTCAGGAAAGCGGTTTTCTCACACAACTAAGGCATCGTCATGTGAAACACACAATATGAGTTTATATGCACTTTTTATGCTCAAAATGTGATAAAAACTTATAGAACATTAGTTAGTCAACATGAATGTCATAATGCATGAAAGTTTTGGAAATCATCATTCCTTTCAATTTTATGCATTTCATGATGAGATAAAGCGTTTGCTGCGTTCTTAGCGCTGTACGAGGTCAAGAAAGCCTTTTTCTCACACAACTAAGGCATCGTCATGTGAAACACACAAAATGAGTTTATATGCACTTATTATGCTCAAAATGTGATAAAAACTTATAGAAAATTTGTTAGTCAACATGAATGTCATAATGCATGAAAGTGTTGGAAATTATCCTTCCTTTCACTTTTATGCGAGTCATGGTGAGATAAAGCGTTTGCTGCGTCCTTAGCGCTGTACGAGCTCAGGAAAGCGGTTTTCTCACACAACTAAGGCATCGTCATGTGAAACACCCAAAACGTATTACTATGCACTTTTTATGCTCAAAAGGTGAAAAAGACTAACAAAATCTTTATTAGTCAACATGAATGTCATAATGCATGAAAGTTTTGGAAATCATCATTCCTTTCAATTTTATGCATTTCATGATGAGATAACGCGATTGCTGCGTTCTTAGCGCTGTACGAGGTCAAGAAAGCGGTTTTCTCACACAACTAAGGCATGTCATGTGAAACACACAAAATGAGTTGATATGCACTTTTTATGCTCAAAACGTGAAAAAGACTAACAAAACATTTGTTAATCAACATGAATGTCATAATGCATGAAAGTGTTGGAAATTATCTTTCCTTTCACTTTTATGTGTGTCATGGTGAGATAAAGCGTTTGCTGCGTTCTTAGGACTGTTCGAGCTCAGGAAAGCGGTTTTCTCACACAACTAAGGCATCGTCATGTGAAACACACAAAATGAGTTTATATGCACTTTTTATGCTCAAAATGTGTTAAAAACTTATAGAAAATTTGTTAGTCAACATGAATGTCACAATGCATGAAAGTGTTGGAAATTATCCTTCCTTTCACTTTTATGCGTGTCATGGTGAGATAAAGCGTTTGCTGCGTCCTTAGCGCTGTACGAGCTCAGGAAAGCGGTTTTCTCACACAACTAAGCCATCGGCATGTGAAACACCCAAAACGTATTACTATGCACTTTTTATGCTCAAAAGGTGAAAAAGACTAACAAAACCTTTATTAGTCAACATGAATGTCATAATGCATGAAAGTTTTGGAAATCATCATTCCTTTCAATTTTATGCATTTCTTGATGAGATAAAGCGTTTGCTGTATTCTTAGCGCTTGTATGAGCTCAGGAAAGGGGTTTTCTCACACAAATAAGGCATGTCATGTGAAACACACAAAATGAGTTTATAGGCACTTTTTATGCTCAAAACGTGAAAAAGAGTAGCAAAAAATTTGTTTGTCAACATGAATGTCATAATGCATAAAAGTGTTGGAAATCATCAGTTTTTTCAAGTTTATGAAGGTCATGATGAGATAAAGCGTTTGCTGCGTTCTTAGCGCTGTACGAGCTCAGGAAAGCGGTTTTCTCACACAACTAATGAATAATAATGACAAACGTACAAAATTAATTTATATGCTTTATATATGCTCAAAAGGTGAAAACGAATAACAAAAAAATGTTATTCGAAATGTTTGCCATAAAAGTGTTGGAAATGATTTTTTTTTAATGATTCTTTTCTCATTCATGCTTCTCATGCTGAGATAAAGCGTTTGCCGTGTAGCGCTGTCAGGAAAGCGCTTGTCTCTCTCAACTAATGCATGCTCATGTAAAACATGCGAAACAAGCGCTTTCAGGTTTCATACTCAAACGTGACGAAGAATAACGAAGAATAAAAAGTTCTTATTTGACATGTGTGCCAGAATTCATGAATATTTTGGAAACTATTTCTTTCACTTTTTTAATATTCACAAATCTTATTTTCACTTTATATGAAAGCTGATTCATGCATTTATATGAAAGCGATGTATTTTACATACAGTTAAAAAGGAAGCAATGTTAAAATGAATGACGAAGTTGCTAAATTAATAGATCATGTTTAATAAATGTGAATTTGGTTTCAATTTAATGTCCAATTTTATTTGTCAAATACACAATCATTCACAAAATGATATTCAGAGAAATACTTTGACAACCGTGCATGACCCAGGCATAAAAAAGAGAGTATTCAAACAAAGAATATGACTATACTAATAAATTAATAGAGTATGAATAAGAAACTAAATATGAAATAAGAAAATAAAAAAAACACATAAATACAGAAACAGCTTTTTGTTTATAGTTTATAGAATAAAATAATGTGGATACATTCAGTAAGCGATGAGGAGGGACAGAAGAGAGGCAGCAAATACATAGGGAAATGGTGGTGTATCGACGTACACTTCCCCCAATGCAGGTCGGAGACCTGAGTACTTCTGATGGCGGGTCAACCTAGAAATGACACGGGGTGAGGTAATGTTTTTGTGGCGGAGAGACATAGCTGACTGGATCCCATCATCCCAGCAATGGGCGTGCCACAATGTCTAGGTGTAGGTTTTTACATGCGGGTGAACACAAAGCATGGGGCTTTAGCTTTTTGTTCACTTTATGTGTTCAAAAGCCAGGCTAATTGAGCCAAATTCAAGTAGGCTTTTATTTTCATTTCAACCATATACATTTTAGTACACAGTGACATGAAACAACGTTCCTCTATGAGCAAGGTCCTACATACAACATAAATTAACATCATGAATGAGCAAAAACTAACTAGCTAACTAAGCAACCTAATTAGCTGCCTAGCTGTGACAAGACAGATTGACATTTTTAAGTTAGCAGAAAACTAAGTTCTATAGAAAAAAAAGAGACAACATAAAGTGCTCGTGCAAATGTGCAAACAAAAGTAACAAAACTTTTCTGCTGTTCTCACTATCTGCTGTAAGGTCTTGCGGTCCGAGAGGAACACCAGACTGTGATGCAGCTGTTCGGGATTCTCTCGATAGTCCCTTTATAGAAAGTGGTAAGGATCTTTAGTGGAAGCTGAGCCATCCTCAGCCATCTCAGGAAGAGAAGATGTTTTTGATGCTATCGTGTGCAAGGAGCTGCTGTGGAGGGACCAAGTGAGGTTCTCCTCCAGATGGCCAACCAGGAATTTGGTGCTGTTGACGATCTCCACACAGGAGCAGCTGATGTTCATCGGTTGCCGCTCTGTGTCCTCCAGAAGTCAACAGTCATGTCCATGTCATTTTAGCAAGGTTCAGAAACAAGTTGTTGTGCCTACATCAGACTGTTAGCCTCTGCAATTTGAGGAATTGAATGGAGCCGTCGCTGTCACAGGCGGGTGATGGTGAGTTTCCATTGGTGATGTCTTTTTGGTGGTGATGGCTTGTATGCCCTGCCACATGACTGGATGAGCATTCTCTGGGCATGTGCGTGCTTCGTCTCTATGGCCCGGGAAAGGTTGGCCCTTGCTATTCTGATGGTGAATTCTCGGGTCTTCACAAGTGCACATACCTCCACAGTAAATCCAGTTAAGTTTCTGGTTGTTCGTGAGATGATGTTCTTGGAGACAGCATCATCGGTGCGCTGGTTGAAGTAACTGGTCGCTGATGTGTACTCCTCCAAGTCAGTCAAGTTGCTGTAAGTTGCAGCCTTTCTAAAAGTATTCTCAAAACAACAGTGCAGGTTTCTATTGGCCAGGTCTTCACCTGCTTCAGAACCAGGTTCCCAGAATCATCAAACTGTAAACACTGGTCGGTTGATCAAGAACATAAACCTGAAACTAGGCATTTCACATCTAGGCAGACATGATAGGTGTCACAGATTTACCATGCTTGGCTACAGTAGGAAAATTCCTGGAACTCCAAATCTGGCCAACTCAGCTTATCGCTGCTGTTTGCTGCGACTGTTGCGAAGAGCCACAAAGAATGAAAATCCCCCGGCAATGAAAAGCATGCAGACAAGGCTGAAGGACAGTATGATGAGTGTGAATGCAGAATGGTGAGCATTCCATAGTACGCCGCAGTATGTTTCTTGAAATTAATGGTTTACTCATGACACTTTGTCAAGCAGTTAGGGTCATACTAGAGCTATCTAGAGCATACTAGAGTCACATAGAGCTATCTGAACCACCCACAACAGGTGGACTAGTTCTCAGGTATTCTCAAGGAGGTAGGGCCAAAACATCCACCGTCAGCCCCACAAAGAACCTAGGATGATCAAGCTGCTCCCTGTAGGCCCCAATTTGGCCACCGTCTACCCATGTTCTCAGAGCAAGAGCCCTTAGGCCCGGAGACTCACCCAGGACAATGGGTCTGAAAGTTCCCCAAAGAACTTCCTGCTGAAGGTGTATGCCAAGAAGTCCATCGGGCCATATAAGATACACCTAGCATTCATTTTGGTTGCTTACCACCGGTCATTCTCTGGTCGATGAAGATGAACCCCACCTCAAGCTTGCTCAAGCCAGTACTGTGCAGCCCTCTGGTGGGTACATTGAACACTCGTGGGTCTCAGGCTGGCGCATACCATACGACAGTCTGGAAGTCCAACAAGAAGTTCTGTCAGAAGATGAAAACCTAGGAGTTGGCCCTGCAGCCTTTTAAAAAAATAAAAAGAAGAAATATATTTGAAAGCAATGATGAGAGGGCCCAAGCATAAAAGTGTTGGTCATAGGCACCCAGATGCACCGCACAACCTGAGTGACTTTTGAGCATGTTGAGACCCCTAAAACCCACTGGACAATGATGTCACTAAATAGGACTTAAGTTTAAGTCATCGTCGGGGTTGGACATCTCTTTCTATGTGTCATTGCTAGTGATTGCATGGTGACGACTGCAATGGCGCAGGTGCTTGGGCCCGGTCTTCATTTGTGCAGGAGGAATAGGGTGTGTGTAGGATGTGTACTGTGTGTAAGATGCGTGTGTGTGTAGGATGTGTACGGTATGTGTAGGATGAGTAGTTTGTGTGTGTCAGTGTTTGTTTATAGTGTGTGTGCACATGTGTGTGAGTATATGTGTGTGTGTATAGTATATGTAGTGTGTGTAGTACTGTACGTGTATGTATGTTTGTGTGTGTCGTGTCTATGTCGTCTGTGTGTGAAGTGTGTGTCTGTGTGTGTGAGTGTGCGGTGTGTTTAGGATATGTATGTAAAGTTTGTGAGTGTCTTTAGGTAATTACAGTGTAATTTGTGGAGTTAATGGAGTTAATCTTGTCAAGAAGATAGAATCATAGGGTCTGAGCAATCTCATCCACCAACACCCCCCTTCACCAGTGTCTCACAAACAGCTGGACTTATAGGAGGTATTCTCAAAGAGGTAGGGACAAAAATTGCACTCTTCCTCCCACAAAGAACCTAGGATTGCGTGATCAATTTGCAGCCAGTTTGGCCTACCATCTACCCACGTTCCCAGAGCAAGCCCCCAAGACCCAGTACCTCACAGTGGGTCTAGAAGTTCCCCAAGAACCTGCTGCTAAAGGTTGATGTCAAGAATGTACATCAGTACGTCGGGCCATTGGGCAATTTCGGTTGCGTAACGCCGGTCACTCCCCAGTTAATGAAGATAAACACCTCCTCGAGCTTGCTCATGCCAGTTCTGTGCAGCACTCTGGCGGGTCTATCACCATCAATATCACAGTGGGGACCCGGCATGCATGGTCAGTTGAGGAACGCTTATGAGCCCAAACCAGGCACATATTATTCCCCGGTCTGGTTGTCCACCGAGGAGCTCTCTGAAGATGAAGGCCAATAAGTTGGCCATGCGGACTTTTAAAATAAAAAGAATAAATTTACAAGCAATGCAATCCAGAGTGTCTTCTTGTGCCAGCCCCAAGTCTGGATAAATGCAGAGGGTTGTGTCAGGAAGGGCATCCGACGTAAAACATTTGTCAAATCAATGATGCGAATCACAAATTTCATTTCCATACTGGATCGGTCGCGGCCCGGGTTAATACCGACCTCCACCAGTGCTTTTGACCTACAGGCTCCTGGTGGAAATTAGGCTACTGTTGGTCGACAAAGGAGAGGAGGCATGAGTTTAGGAGTGTTAGTGGGGAATTTGAATGTTGGGGCTATGACAGGGAAGGCAAGAGAGTTGGTTGACATGATGCAGAGAAGGAAGGTGGACATACTGTGTGTCCAGGAGACAAGGTGGAAAGGTAGCAAGGCTAGAAGCTTAGGATCAAGGTTCAATTTGTTTTTCCCATGGATCTGTACAGGTTGGTGAATCAGAGAGATAGAGATGGGAAGGAAGTGCAGCATGTTAGAGTGATTAAAGATAACGATGGAAAAGTACTGACAGATGCCAGGAGCATGATGGGAAGATGGAAGGAATACTTTAAAGAGTTGATGAATGAGGAAAATGAAAGAGAACAAAGAGTAGAAGAGGTGAGTGGCAGGAAGTAGCAAATATTAGTAAGTTGAGGAGGGCATGACAGAGGATGAAGAGTGGAAAGGCTGTTAGTCCTGATGACATACCTGTGGACGTATGGAAGTGCTTAGGAGAGGTTGCAGTAGAGTTTCTAACTTGTTTGTTTAACAAGATCATGGAGAGTGAGAGGATTTCAGAGGAATGGAGAAGAAGTGTATTGGTTCCAATTTTTAAGAACAAAGGAGATGTGCAGAGCTGTGGCAATTACAGAGGCATAAAGCTGATGAGCCTTACAATGAACCTTTTTAGAAAGAGTAGTGGAAGCTAGGTTAAGGGCAGAGGTGAGCATTTGTGAACAGCAATATGGTTTCATACCTAGAAAGTGTACAACAGATGCACTATTTGCTTTCAGGATGCTGATGGAGAAGTACAGACAAGGTAATATAGAGTTGTTTTGTATCTTTGTGGATTTAGACAAAGCATACGACAGGGTGGCCGAGAGAGGCTCTGTGGTGTTGTATGAGAAAGTCTGGAGTGGCGGAGAAGTATGTTAGAGTGGTGCAGGACATGTATGAGAGCTGTAAGACAGTGTTGAGATGTGCTGTAGGTGTGACAGAAGAGTTCGAGGTGGAGTGATCAAGGATCTGGTGATGGACATGATGACAGATGAGGTTATGCTTACAAAGGTTATGCTTACAAAGCACAATGTCGTGTGCAAACATCATAGTCCATGGTAACATCATAGTCCATGTCACCATGGACTATGATGTTTGCACATGACATTGTGCTTTGTAAGCAAGAGCAGGGAACAGGTGGAGGAAAATTTGGAGAGGTTGAGGTATGTTCTGGAAAGCGGAGGAATGAAGGAAC
>QNUK01001436.1:10000-15000 GCA_013621035.1 Clarias magur | reverse complement strand
ACCGTGCATGACCCAGGCATAAAAAAGAGAGTATTCAAACAAAGAATATGACTATACTAATAAATTAATAGAGTATGAATAAGAAACTAAATATGAAATAAGAAAATAAAAAAAACACATAAATACAGAAACAGCTTTTTGTTTATAGTTTATAGAATAAAATAATGTGGATACATTCAGTAAGCGATGAGGAGGGACAGAAGAGGGGCAGCAAATACATAGGGAAATGGTGGTGTATCGACGTACACTTCCCCCAATGCAGGTCGGAGACCTGAGTACTTCTGATGGCGGGTCAACCTAGAAATGACACGGGGTGAGGTAATGTTTTTGTGACGGAGAGACATAGCTGACTGGATCCCATCATCCCAGCAATGGGCGTGCCACAATGTCTAGGTGTAGGTTTTTACATGCGGGTGAACACAAAGCATGGGGCTTTAGCTTTTTGTTCACTTTATGTGTTCAAAAGCCAGGCTAATTGAGCCAAATTCAAGTAGGCTTTTATTTTCATTTCAACCATATACATTTTAGTACACAGTGACATGAAACAACGTTCCTCTATGAGCAAGGTCCTACATACAACATAAATTAACATCATGAATGAGCAAAAACTAACTAGCTAACTAAGCAACCTAATTAGCTGCCTAGCTGTGACAAGACAGATTGACATTTTTAAGTTAGCAGAAAACTAAGTTCTATAGAAAAAAAAGAGACAACATAAAGTGCTCGTGCAAATGTGCAAACAAAAGTAACAAAACTTTTCTGCTGTTCTCACTATCTGCTGTAAGGTCTTGCGGTCCGAGAGGAACACCAGACTGTGATGCAGCTGTTCGGGATTCTCTCGATAGTCCCTTTATAGAAAGTGGTAAGGATCTTTAGTGGAAGCTGAGCCATCCTCAGCCATCTCAGGAAGAGAAGATGTTTTTGATGCTATCGTGTGCAAGGAGCTGCTGTGGAGGGACCAAGTGAGGTTCTCCTCCAGATGGCCAACCAGGAATTTGGTGCTGTTGACGATCTCCACACAGGAGCAGCTGATGTTCATCGGTTGCCGCTCTGTGTCCTCCAGAAGTCAACAGTCATGTCCATGTCATTTTAGCAAGGTTCAGAAACAAGTTGTTGTGCCTACATCAGACTGTTAGCCTCTGCAATTTGAGGAATTGAATGGAGCCGTCGCTGTCACAGGCGGGTGATGGTGAGTTTCCATTGGTGATGTCTTTTTGGTGGTGATGGCTTGTATGCCCTGCCACATGACTGGATGAGCATTCTCTGGGCATGTGCGTGCTTCGTCTCTATGGCCCGGGAAAGGTTGGCCCTTGCTATTCTGATGGTGAATTCTCGGGTCTTCACAAGTGCACATACCTCCACAGTAAATCCAGTTAAGTTTCTGGTTGTTCGTGAGATGATGTTCTTGGAGACAGCATCATCGGTGCGCTGGTTGAAGTAACTGGTCGCTGATGTGTACTCCTCCAAGTCAGTCAAGTTGCTGTAAGTTGCAGCCTTTCTAAAAGTATTCTCAAAACAACAGTGCAGGTTTCTATTGGCCAGGTCTTCACCTGCTTCAGAACCAGGTTCCTAGAATCATCAAACTGTAAACACTGGTCGGTTGATCAAGAACATAAACCTGAAACTAGGCATTTCACATCTAGGCAGACATGATAGGTGTCACAGATTTACCATGCTTGGCTACAGTAGGAAAATTCCTGGAACTCCAAATCTGGCCAACTCAGCTTATCGCTGCTGTTTGCTGCGACTGTTGCGAAGAGCCACAAAGAATGAAAATCCCCCGGCAATGAAAAGCATGCAGACAAGGCTGAAGGACAGTATGATGAGTGTGAATGCAGAATGGTGAGCATTCCATAGTACGCCGCAGTATGTTTCTTGAAATTAATGGTTTACTCATGACACTTTGTCAAGCAGTTAGGGTCATACTAGAGCTATCTAGAGCATACTAGAGTCACATAGAGCTATCTGAACCACCCACAACAGGTGGACTAGTTCTCAGGTATTCTCAAGGAGGTAGGGCCAAAACATCCACCGTCAGCCCCACAAAGAACCTAGGATGATCAAGCTGCTCCCTGTAGGCCCCAATTTGGCCACCGTCTACCCATGTTCTCAGAGCAAGAGCCCTTAGGCCCGGAGACTCACCCAGGACAATGGGTCTGAAAGTTCCCCAAAGAACTTCCTGCTGAAGGTGTATGCCAAGAAGTCCATCGGGCCATATAAGATACACCTAGCATTCATTTTGGTTGCTTACCACCGGTCATTCTCTGGTCGATGAAGATGAACCCCACCTCAAGCTTGCTCAAGCCAGTACTGTGCAGCCCTCTGGTGGGTACATTGAACACTCGTGGGTCTCAGGCTGGCGCATACCATACGACAGTCTGGAAGTCCAACAAGAAGTTCTGTCAGAAGATGAAAACCTAGGAGTTGGCCCTGCAGCCTTTTAAAAAAATAAAAAGAAGAAATATATTTGAAAGCAATGATGAGAGGGCCCAAGCATAAAAGTGTTGGTCATAGGCACCCAGATGCACCGCACAACCTGAGTGACTTTTGAGCATGTTGAGACCCCTAAAACCCACTGGACAATGATGTCACTAAATATGACTTAAGTTATCGTCGGAGTTGGACATCTCTTTCTATGTGTCATTGCTAGTGATTGCATGGTGACGACTGCAATGGCGCAGGTGCTTGGGCCCGGTCTTCATTTGTGCAGGAGGAATAGGGTGTGTGTAGGATGTGTACTGTGTGTAAGATGCGTGTGTGTGTAGGATGTGTACGGTATGTGTAGGATGAGTAGTTTGTGTGTGTCAGTGTTTGTTTATAGTGTGTGTGCACATGTGTGTGAGTATATGTGTGTGTGTATAGTATATGTAGTGTGTGTAGTACTGTACGTGTATGTATGTTTGTGAGTGTCGTGTCTATGTCGTCTGTGTGTGAAGTGTGTGTCTGTGTGTGTGAGTGTGGGGTGTGTTTAGGATATGTATGTAAAGTTTGTGAGTGTCTTTAGGTAATTACAGTGTAATTTGTGGAGTTAATGGAGTTAATCTTGTCAAGAAGATAGAATCATAGGGTCTGAGCAATCTCATCCACCAACACCCCCCTTCACCAGTGTCTCACAAACAGCTGGATTTATAGGAGGTATTCTCAAAGAGGTAGGGACAAAAATTGCACTCTTCCTCCCACAAAGAACCTAGGATTGCGTGATCAATTTGCAGCCAGTTTGGCCTACCATCTACCCACGTTCCCAGAGCAAGCCCCCAAGACCCAGTACCTCACAGTGGGTCTAGAAGTTCCCCAAGAACCTGCTGCTAAAGGTTGATGTCAAGAATGTACATCAGTACGTCGAGCCATTTGGGCAATTTCGGTTGCGTAACGCCGGTCACTCCCCAGTTAATGAAGATAAACACCTCCTCGAGCTTGCTCATGCCAGTTCTGTGCAGCACTCTGGCGGGTCTATCACCCTCAATATCACAGTGGGGACCCGGCATGCATGGTCAGTTGAGGAACGCTTATGAGCCCAAACCAGGCACATATTATTCCCCGGTCTGGTTGTCCACCGAGGAGCTCACTGAAGATGAAGGCCAATAAGTTGGCCATGCGGACTTTTAAAATGAAAAGAATAAATTTACAAGCAATGCAATCCAGAGTGTCTTCTTGTGCCAGCCCAAGTCTGGATAAATGCAGAGGGTTGTGTCAGGAAGGGCATCCGACGTAAAACATTTGTCAAATCAATGATGCGAATCACAAATTTCATTTCCATACTGGATCGGTCGCGGCCCGGGTTAATACCGACCTCCACCAGTGCTTTTGACCTACAGGCTCCTGGTGGAAATTAGGCTACTGTTGGTCGACAAAGGAGAGGAGGCATGAGTTTAGGAGTGTTAGTGGGGAATTTGAATGTTGGGGCTATGACAGGGAAGGCAAGAGAGTTGGTTGACATGATGCAGAGAAGGAAGGTGGACATACTGTGTGTCCAGGAGACAAGGTGGAAAGGTAGCAAGGCTAGAAGCTTAGGATCAAGGTTCAATTTGTTTTTCCCATGGATCTGTACAGGTTGGTGAATCAGAGAGATAGAGATGGGAAGGAAGTGCAGCATGTTAGAGTGATTAAAGATAACGATGGAAAAGTACTGACAGATGCCAGGAGCATGATGGGAAGATGGAAGGAATACTTTAAAGAGTTGATGAATGAGGAAAATGAAAGAGAACAAAGAGTAGAAGAGGTGAGTGGCAGGAAGTAGCAAATATTAGTAAGGTGAGGAGGGCATGACAGAGGATGAAGAGTGGAAAGGCTGTTAGTCCTGATGACATACCTGTGGACGTATGGAAGTGCTTAGGAGAGGTTGCAGTAGAGTTTCTAACTTGTTTGTTTAACAAGATCATGGAGAGTGAGAGGATTTCAGAGGAATGGAGAAGAAGTGTATTGGTTCCAATTTTTAAGAACAAAGGAGATGTGCAGAGCTGTGGCAATTACAGAGGCATAAAGCTGATGAGCCATACAATGAACCTTTTTAGAAAGAGTAGTGGAAGCTAGGTTAAGGGCAGAGGTGAGCATTTGTGAACAGCAATATGGTTTCATACCTAGAAAGTGTACAACAGATGCACTATTTGCTTTCAGGATGCTGATGGAGAAGTACAGACAAGGTAATATAGAGTTGTTTTGTATCTTTGTGGATTTAGACAAAGCATACGACAGGGTGGCCGAGAGAGGCTCTGTGATGTTGTATGAGAAAGTCTGGAGTGGCGGAGAAGTATGTTAGAGTGGTGCAGGACATGTATGAGAGCTGTAAGACAGTGTTGAGATGTGCTGTAGGTGTGACAGAAGAGTTCAAGGTGGAGTCAAGGATCTGGTGATGGACATGATGACAGATGAGGTTATGCTTACAAAGGTTATGCTTACAAAGCACAATGTCGTGTGCAAACATCATAGTCCATGGTAACATCATAGTCCATGTCACCATGGACTATGATGTTTGCACATGACATTGTGCTTTGTAAGCAAGA
>QNUK01001436.1:0-5000 GCA_013621035.1 Clarias magur | reverse complement strand
TGAAAGTTTTGGAAATCATCATTCCTTTTAATTTTATGCATTTCATGATGAGATAAAGCGTTTGCTGTATTCTTAGCGCTTGTATGAGCTCAGGAAAGGGGTTTTCTCACACAAATAAGGCATGTCATGTGAAACACACAAAATGAGTTTATAGGCACTTTTTATGCTCAAAACGTGAAAAAGAGTAGCAAAAAATTTGTTTGTCAACATGAATGTCATAATGCATAAAAGTGTTGGAAATCATCAGTTCTTTCAAGTTTATGAAGGTCATGATGAGATAAAGCGTTTGCTGCGTTCTTAGCGCTGTACGAGCTCAGGAAAGCGGTTTTCTCACACAACTAATGAATAATAATGACAAACGTACAAAATTAATTTATATGCTTTATATATGGTCAAAAGGTGAAAACGAATAACAAAAAAATGTTATTCGAAATGTTTGCCATAAAAGTGTTGGAAATGATTTTTTTTGAAAATGATTCTTTTCTCATTCATGCTTCTCATGCTGAGATAAAGCGTTTGCCGTGTAGCGCTGTCAGGAAAGCGCTTGTCTCTCTTAACTAATGCATGCTCATGTAAAACATGCGAAACAAGATTTTTTCAGGTTTCATACTCAAACGTGACGAAGAATAACGAAGAATAAAAAGTTCTTATTTGACATGTGTGCCAGAATTCATGAATATTTTGGAAATTATTTCTTTCACTTTTTTAATATTCACAAATCTTATTTTCACTTTATATGAAAGCTGATTCACACCCCTATGTATTTTACATACAGTTAAAAAGGAAGCAATGTTAAAATGAATGACGAAGTTGCTAAATTAATAGATCATGTTTAATAAATGTGAATTTGGTTTCAATTTAATGTCCAATTTTATTTGTCAAATACACAATCATTCACAAAATGATATTCAGAGAAATACTTTGACAACCGTGCATGACCCAGGCATAAAAAAGAGAGTATTCAAACAAAGAATATGACTATACTAATAAATTAATAGAGTATGAATAAGAAACTAAATATGAAATAAGAAAATTAAAAAAAACATAAATACAGAAACAGCTTTTTGTTTATAGTTTATAGAATAAAATACTGTGGATACATTCAGTAAGCGATGAGGAGGGACAGAAGAGAGGCAGCAAATACATAGGGAAATGGTGGTGTATCGACGTACACTTCCCCCAATGCAGGTCGGAGACCTGAGTACTTCTGATGGCGGGTCAACCTAGAAATGACACGGGGTGAGGTAATGTTTTTGTGGCGGAGAGACATAGCTGACTGGATCCCATCATCCCAGCAATGGGCGTGCCACAATGTCTAGGTGTAGGTTTTTACATGCGGGTGAACACAAAGCATGGGGCTTTAGCTTTTTGTTCACTTTATGTCTTCAAAAGCCAGGCTAATTGAGCCAAATTCAAGTAGGCTTTTATTTTCATTTCAACCATATACATTTTAGTACACAGTGACATGAAACAACGTTCCTCTATGAGCAAGGTCCTACATACAACATAAATTAACATCATGAATGAGCAAAAACTAACTAGCTAACTAAGCAACCTAATTAGCTGCCTAGCTGTGACAAGACAGATTGACATTTTTAAGTTAGCAGAAAACTAAGTTCTATAGAAAAAAAAGAGACAACATAAAGTGCTCGTGCAAATGTGCAAACAAAAGTAACAAAACTTTTCTGCTGTTCTCACTATGTGCTGTAAGGTCTTGCGGTCCGAGAGGAACACCAGACTGTGATGCAGCTGTTCGGGATTCTCTCGATAGTCCCTTTATAGAAAGTGGTAAGGATCTTTAGTGGAAGCTGAGCCATCCTCAGCCATCTCAGGAAGAGAAGATGTTTTTGATGCTATCGTGTGCAAGGAGCTGCTGTGGAGGGACCAAGTGAGGTTCTCCTCCAGATGGCCAACCAGGAATTTGGTGCTGTTGACGATCTCCACACAGGAGCAGCTGATGTTCATCGGTTGCCGCTCTGTGTCCTCCAGAAGTCAACAGTCATGTCCATGTGATTTTAGCAAGGTTCAGAAACAAGTTGTTGTGCCTACATCAGACTGGTAGCCTCTGCAATTTGAGGAATTGAATGGAGCCGTCACTGTCACAGGCAGGTGATGGTGAGTTCCCTTTGGTGATGTCTTTTTGGTGGTGATGGCTTGTATGCCCTGCCACATGACTGGATGAGCATTCTCTGGGCATGTGCGTGCTTCGTCTCTATGGCCCGGGAAAGGTTGGCCCTTGCTATTCTGATGGTGAATTCTCGGGTCTTCACAAGTGCACATACCTCCACAGTAAATCCAGTTAAGTTTCTGGTTGTTCGTGAGATGATGTTCTTGGAGACAGCATCATCGGTGCGCTGGTTGAAGTAACTGGTCGCTGATGTGTACTCCTCCAAGTCAGTCAAGTTGCTGTAAGTTGCAGCCTTTCTAAAAGTCTTCTCAAAACAACAGTGCAGGTTTCTATTGGCCAGGTCTTCACCTGCTTCAGAACCAGGTTCCCAGAATCATCAAACTGTAAACACTGGTCGGTTGATCAAGAACATAAACCTGAAACTAGGCATTTCACATCTAGGCAGACATGATAGGTGTCACAGATTTACCATGCTTGGCTACAGTAGGAAAATTCCTGGAACTCCAAATCTGGCCAACTCAGCTTATCGCTGCTGTTTGCTGCGACTGTTGCGAAGAGCCACAAAGAATGAAAATCCCCCGGCAATGAAAAGCATGCAGACAAGGCTGAAGGACAGTATGATGAGTGTGAATGCAGAATGGTGAGCATTCCATAGTACGCCGCAGTATGTTTCTTGAAATTAATGGTTTACTCATGACACTTTGTCAAGCAGTTAGGGTCATACTAGAGCTATCTAGAGCATACTAAAGTCACATAGAGCTATCTGAACCACCCACAACAGGTGGACTAGTTCTCAGGTATTCTCAAGGAGGTAGGGCCAAAACTTCCACCGTCAGCCCCACGAAGAACCTAGGATGATCAAGCTGCTCCCTGTAGGCCCCAATTTGGCCACCGTCTACCCATGTTCTCAGAGCAAGAGCCCTTAGGCCCGGAGACTCACCCAGGACAATGGGTCTGAAAGTTCCCCAAAGAACTTCCTGCTGAAGGTGTATGCCAAGAAGTCCATCGGGCCATATAAGATACACCTAGCATTCATTTTGGTTGCTTACCACCGGTCATTCTCTGGTCGATGAAGATGAACCCCACCTCAAGCTTGCTCAAGCCAGTACTGTGCAGCCCTCTGGTGGGTACATTGAACACTCGTGGGTCTCAGGCTGGCGCATACCATACGACAGTCTGGAAGTCCAAGAAGAAGTTCTGTCAGAAGATGAAAACCTAGGAGTTGGCCCTGCAGCCTTTTAAAAAAATAAAAAGAAGAAATATATTTGAAAGCAATGATGAGAGGGCCCAAAAATAAAAGTGTTGGTCATAGGCACCCAGATGCACCGCACAACCTGAGTGACTTTTGAGCATGTTGAGACCCCTAAAACCCACGGGACAATGATGTCACTAAATATGACTTAAGTTATCGTCGGGGTTGGACATCTCTTTCTATGTGTCATTGCTAGTGATTGCATGGTGACGACAGCAATGGCGCAGGTGCTTGAGCCCGGTCTTCATTTGTGCAGGAGGAATAGGGTGTGTATAGGATGTGTACAGTACCATCTACCGCCTACCATCTACCCACGTTCCCAGAGCAAGCCCCCAAGACCCAGTACCTCACAGTGGGTCTAGAAGTTCCCCAAGAACCTGCTGCTAAAGGTTGATGTCAAGAATGTACATCAGTACGTCGGGCCATTGGGCAATTTCGGTTGCGTAACGCCGGTCACTCCCCAGTTAATGAAGATCAACACCTCCTCGAGCTTGCTCATGCCAGTTCTGTGCAGCACTCTGGCGGGTCTATCACCATCAATATCACAGTGGGGACCTGGCATGCATGGTCAGTTGAGGAACGCTTATGAGCCCAAACCAGGCACATATTATTCCCCGGTCTGGTTGTCCACCGAGGAGCTCTCTGAAGATGAAGGCCAATAAGTTGGCCATGCGGACTTGTAAAATAAAAAGAATAAATTTACAAGCAATGCAATCCAGAGTGTCTTCTTGTGCCAGCCCCAAGTCTGGATAAATGCAGAGGGTTGTGTCAGGAAGGGCATCCGACGTAAAACATTTGTCAAATCAATGATGCGAATCACAAATTTCATTTCCATACTGGATCGGTCGCGGCCCGGGTTAATACCGACCTCCACCAGTGCTTTTGACCTACAGGCTCCTGGTGGAAATTAGGCTACTGTTGGTCGACAAAGGAGAGGAGGCATGAGTTTAGGAGTGTTAGTGGGGAATTTGAATGTTGGGGCTATGACAGGGAAGGCAAGAGAGTTGGTTGACATGATGCAGAGAAGGAAGGTGGACATACTGTGTGTCCAGGAGACAAGGTGGAAAGGTAGCAAGGCTAGAAGCTTAGGATCAAGGTTCAATTTGTTTTTCCCATGGATCTGTACAGGTTGGTGAATCAGAGAGATAGAGATGGGAAGGAAGTGCAGCATGTTAGAGTGATTAAAGATAACGATGGAAAAGTACTGACAGATGCCAGGAGCATGATGGGAAGATGGAAGGAATACGTTAAAGAGTTGATGAATGAGGAAAATGAAAGAGAACAAAGAGTAGAAGAGGTGAGTGGCAGGAAGTAGCAAATATTAGTAAGGTGAGGAGGGCATGACAGAGGATGAAGAGTGGAAAGGCTGTTGGTCCTGATGACATACCTGTGGACGTATGGAAGTGCTTAGGAGAGGTTGCAGTAGAGTTTCTAACTTGTTTGTTTAACAAGTTCATGGAAAGTGAGAGGATTTCAGAGGAATGGAGAAGAAGTGTATTGGTTCCAATTTTTAAGAACAAAGGAGATGTGCAGAGCTGTGGCAATTACAGAGGCATAAAGCTGATGAGCCATACAATCAACCTTTTTAGAAAGAGTAGTGGAAGCTAGGTTAAGGGCAGA
>QNUK01001435.1:0-57586 GCA_013621035.1 Clarias magur | reverse complement strand
ATAATTTCTTTGGACTAGTGTACACATGCGCAGCAACATATAAGTTATTAAAGATAAGCTTAAGTAAGATACAAAAGGTACCTTTACGTGTAGTGTAGTCGACGACACAACACTAATGATAATAAATATAGTGCATGAAATGATGAATGCACCTAGGTTATAAATATTAAATATATATATTATATAAAAACAAATGTTAAGCGGATTCAGAGTAATTAACTGGGACGAGCAGATAAGTGAAGAAGGAGTCACAACCAAGTGTGAACGAGAGTTTAGAATTTCAGAATCGGATCAGAGTGAAACAAATAGATGGTTGTTGAATAATCCAGGAAAAGACCTACTTAAAAACATAGAGTGTGACAAGGGAGAGTGGACGCTTAGGCTTTCATTAATACCTGACGTATTGGACCTCAACTGTAACACACACACTCTAATACTTACATCATATTTTAGAATGAAGAAATGAGCTCCTTCCTAGGGTTAATTCCTAGAGAGGTTCGTTTAAGAGTAATAAATAGTACGCTAGAATTTGGAGGACTAGGAGGACCCCCTGGTTTAACTCCGCTCATTT
The DNA here is from genome assembly GCA_013621035.1 of Clarias magur. Classification (NCBI taxonomy): domain Eukaryota; kingdom Metazoa; phylum Chordata; class Actinopteri; order Siluriformes; family Clariidae; genus Clarias; species Clarias magur. The sequence goes on along the minus strand of QNUK01001435.1, from coordinate 57,015 downwards.
CACTGCTGCGACAATACCCAATTTTTGATATATTGCGTTTAGAGGAAGGAACGGGAGGACGGAAAGTAAAAAGATATAGATTAATTGATCACGAAAGCGGTCCGGTAGTGCTGTATCGTGAGTGGGTGATAAATAATAATAGTGAATTTACGCTGATACCTATAGGCCCAGACGGTAGAATAATTTTTCAGACCCTTGACAAAATAGTCACGCCTCTGATTCTGACATCATCACAAAATTAATGCGTAACAAACATATAAAGAAAAAACAATTGTTAAAGACCAACAGCAGTCATAAGACGCACACTAAGAGAACTACAAGAAATAAGCGAGAAAAGAGGCACAAAAAATCACACTATAAGACGGGACAAAAGTGTGTGATGGGGAAGTTATTCTGCCGTGGAAAAAACGCATGGCCAAAGCCAGCGACACCCGTAGACATGATTATAGCTAAACACAAGGAAGATGAAAAGTATATCAGAAAATGCATGGTAAAATGGCATGACAGGACATCAGGAGAATTACAATGGCCTAAAGAGGGAACTTTTAAAGAAGAAAATTGTAAAGAAGTAAAGGAGATGCTCAGACACACCACTAAAGAAAAGGGCAGTAAGGGAAGGATTAAATTAGAACAAAAGCTAGAAATTGTAGAATGGTTTGAAAATGAAGGAAAAAAGAAGGAGGGAGAAACTAAAGAAGAAAAACAAGAAACAAAATCAGGAAAGAGGGATCAGAAGTTGGAAGGGAGTGACAGAAAAGAGAAAACCCAGAAGGGAAGAAAAGAGAAAATAAACTTAGAATTAGAGAGACCACCACCATACACTGAGGAACACATGCAACAGAAGGGTGGAGGAATGTACCCACTACAGAAGCTGCATGAACAAGATAAAGGTACATTTGGATTTGAAGGACAAGTATTGGGAAAAATTAAAGTAACGTCATGTGACACTGAGTGGATGAACAGACAGATGGAAGAAACACCAGAATCAACAACATCCGGAAGTGGCAGTGAGGATGGAAGGGAATGGAGTGAAGAAAGAGCGACAGAACCATATGCGGCGAGAGAATCTGACGAGCCACAAACAAAGAAAAGAGGTATGGAAAGACTGAAAGAACGGAATGCACAATTTTTGTCTGAAGTACAGGGGTTTGCAAACAAACAAGTCACACCTGAAAAAGGGATGATGGAAAGGAGGAGGAGAGACAACCCAGAAAGAATGTACAGTATAGATAAAGAAACACCCACACCATCACTGTATGAAGCAGACGAAGATACAGCAGGAACAGAAGAAAATGAAGTGATGGAGAGAAATCAGGTAAAGAGAAAAGTAAAAGGGTACATGATCATTGAACCTGAGAGAGAAGCAAGGAAAAGAATAGAAGAGAGACAGGCAAGCACTTCAAAACACAACAGACAACTACACCCAAAGAGCAGAAACCAAGTGTACAGAAATGAATATCAACATGACATTTCCAACATTGCAGAAGAAGATGGTTACAGTGATGATTCCCTTGATGAATCATTCAAGCGACTGGAAAAGCACCTCGACAGACGTCTCAATGACTCTCTGAAGGAAGCAAGAAAGGCTGTATCTGAAATGAGACCAGCTATGAAAAGAAAATCTACAGGTTCAAAGAAACCCTCAAGCTGGCGTGTCACCTCATCCTGGCCTGATGAAGAAGACATTGGACCCGTACACTTTAATGACGAACCACGTATGTCAGACCCAGAAGAATATACTGCGGCTGGACACTACCCACTTGTGTCAAAAGGAAATCAGTATCACTATGTGCCATGGTCATTTATGGATATGACAGGTCTGGCTAACTAATTACCAGATTTATGTAATGGAGCACAGAAATGGATAACACAGCTAGAAGAGAAAACCACTGGACACCTCCTGGCAATAGGAGATGTAAAGGCTATTCTGGCACAGACAATTGGGAAAGTGAAAACCACGGAGATTCTGAATGAGGCTGGCCTGCAAGCGGCAACTGGACAAAGTGTAGGAAATAGCCTAGCGTTTGGACCACACAGGAACAAGGTTTGGAACGCTTTGCGAAAAGCTTACCCAACCAAAATGGATCCAGGAAAGCTGGAATCAGTAATATTGAAAGAAGATGAGAACGTTGTTAAGTTCATCAATGATTTCCAGACCAAGTGGAGAGAGGAAACTGGAGGTTCCTGGGATCAAACAGATACAAGTAAGAGCCTGTTCCGAATGATGCTGAAAAAATGCATGCCTCAAGAAGTCCAGACAGCACTAGAAGGTGTCGTGGGACTGAATACACTACCATGGGACACATTTCAAGCACACATTGTACATTATGTGGAACAATACAGGAAAAAGAAAAAAGAGGCCAAGGAAGCTGCTGAGTCAATTGCAACCCAGTTACATAAAATACAGCTAGGAGAATTTGCAGCTGCAAAGAAAAAGGAAAAAGAAAAAGCAAAGGTCCAAGCAGCAGTAATGGTGCCTGAAAATCAGACAACACTGCCCCCTACTGGACCAGCACAGCAAATGCAGCAACCAGTGCCACAAATGCAACAACCAACAGTGACCCAAGCCCCTCCAACATATGCGCAACCTGGAAACCAGCAAGGACAAAATCAACCCATGAGGTGGCAAAGACAGGGCCCCAGGCCTATTGGAGGCAGGGGACAAAGGGGACCATTCCAACAGCAACCAAGAAGACAGCAATTTAGAATGAATGCCCCAGGGCAAATGGGTCCGAATCAGTGCTGGCAATGCGGAGGAGTAGGACATATTAGAAGAAACTGTCCTCAAATGACTTGGGGAATGCAAAATGGACCACAACCTCAAGGACCATATGGAGCAGGACCGGCACCTCAAGGGAATGTAGGACCTCCTGGTCCAAGACAACCTGCTGGAACATGGACTCAAGGACAACCCCAAAATCAGTGGGCAGGTCCCTGGATGGGACCCACCCAAAATTGGAATTGACGAGGCCCAGAGGAGCCAGAGGGGGAGCAGATGCAGTACGTCTCACCACTGCATCCACAACAAGAACCAAATGTGATGGTGTCTATAAATAATTCACAACCAATTCCATTTATGATTGACACAGGTGCTACTTATTCATGTATAGGACGTGAAGGCTCCCAGCTCCCTCTCTCAAGCAATACGATAAAAACCACAGGCTTCTCGGGACAATCACAGGTATTGCATTTTACGGAGCCACAAATAATAACTTTAGAAGACACCACTGTAGCAGCACCTTTATTATTCTCACCGACTACTCCAGTTAATTTACTGGGAAGAGATTTGTTGTGCAAAATTAAAGCAAAAATTCACTGTAATGCTAAAGGACTGTATGTAACAATAGGACAGTTCTTACAGATTGCAGAAAAACCCAATAACTTGGATACAGTATATTGGCTGTTGTGCACAGGCAAGGGAGCTCAACATGCACAGAACTTATGGGAAGAATGGATCCTACAACGATGACCAGATTGTAAAAGAGCGACCTTGCCATTGCACTGTACCATGCACTATGACCAAGGAAGCCAAGATGAAGAATATGCACAATTATGGTCAGACGTGATGGAGAACACAGTCTCTGATGTGATACTAGGAGATATAATCGTAGGCGCTCCAGGAGCAGCCATCAGTGTACATCTGACTGAACAAATAGAACACTGGCATCAAGTACCAAACACAGCACCCCACATTTCCTTACTGGTGGGGTTAAAAGCACAATCCAAAGAGCTAGGGTTGATGGTCAAGCAAGGGGCTGAAGTGACTAAGTGGGAACAAACCCCTAATCCTTCTGTACACATTTCACAAGATCAAAAGTTTTTGAAAATAAATTTTTCAGGAATAGAAATAGTGAGGGCAACACACACAGAAATAGATGGGAACATGACGTTGTCAACACACCCTCAGAGGGGGATGTGTAACACTCCGTTGTCATCGCACACAGAAATGTCAGTTAAGATGGTAGAGCAGATAGATGAAAATGAAGAGGAGGAACTGCTGAAAACAATTCCAGAAAAATTATGGACAAGACATTCAACAGATGTAGGATTAGTTAAGTCTGGAGGACAAGCCTTAATAAAAATAAGACCAAATGCAACATTGCCTTATCAAAGACAATATCCATTGACACCTCAAGCTGTAGCAGGGATTAAACCTACTATAGATGGCTTATTGGAAGCTGGAGTATTAACTCCTACTAAAAGTCCCTGTAACACTCCTATATTTCCTGTCAGGAAGCCCAACTCAGATAAATGGAGACTTGTGCATGATTTACGTGCTATAAATCAAATTGTAGAAGCAGAATTGCCTATAGTGCCTGATCCACACACATTGTTATCCAATATACCAGAAGATACACAATGGTACACTGTCATAGACTTATGTTCAGCATTCTTTAGCATTCCACTACATCCAGCATCACAATACTTGTTTGCCTTTACATATGAAGGACGACAGCTGACTTACAATCGTTTACCTCAGGGTTACTGTGAAAGTCCGTCAATATTTAATCGAGTACTAACTCAAGATCTTGCCTCATTAAATATCGAAAGTACTATGATTCAGTACTGCGATGACCTACTGATTTGTAGCCCAACAAAAGAGCAATGCGAAACAGATTCGTTAAGAGTTTTGACTGTTCTAGCTGAGAATGGACATAAAGTCAGTAGAGAAAAGTTGCAATTCTGTAAAGAGAAGGTAGAATATCTAGGCAGAGTGTTGGAAGGAACATCTAGGCATATATCTCCTGAACACATAGAAGCAATAATGAAAGCTCCTAAACCACGAACTGTTAAGGAGATGCTATCTTTTCTAGGCATGGTAGGATTTAGTAGGGACTGGATTTGTGACTTTGCACTAAAAACAGCACCCTTAAGAGCAATAATAAAAGTAGCTGGACAAACAAAGAATAGTGCAGTGTTAGAATGGACACCTGAAGCACTAGAAGCGTTTGAGCAGCTAAAAAGAGAACTCTGTACAGCACCAGCACTTGCTAGTCCAGAGTATAATAAGCCATTCCATTTGTATGTCTCAGAGCGTGGAGGTTTTGCCACAGGGGTTCTGACTCAACAACAAGGGCCTAGTAAGCAACCAATTGCTTATTATAGCACAGCACTCGATAATATTGAAAAAGGCATGCCACCCTGCTACCGAGGTGTGGCAGCTGCCGCCTTTGCTTATCAAAAAGCCTCATCAATTACTATTGGACATCCTGTTGTGATGTACACCACCCATGCATTGCATGCACTCCTGACTAGCCCATCATTTGTAATTACAAATGCTAGAAGAACAGGATATGATGTAATACTCTCTGCACCTGAATTGACTATAAGAAGGTGTCAGACAGTAAATCCAGCAGATCGCATGATGACCCCAGCAGAGGGAGATCCACACGATTGTCATCTTGTATCAGCAGAACATCTGAAGACACGTCAAGATTTAGAGAATCAACCTCTGTCACACCCAGATTGTATATACTTTGTAGATGGGTCATGCTTTAGAGATGGGGATAGCAATAAAGCAGGCTATGCAATAGTAACCCCAGACATAGATGGGAAAGCCTTCAAAGTAGTACAAGCTGAACATGTGCCACAACCCTGTTCAGCCCAGCTAGCTGAGTTACTCGCTTTGACAGGTGCTTGTAAACTAGCAGAAGAAAAAGCATGTACGATATACACTGATTCAGCATATGCATATGGAATATGCCATTTGTATGGCCCCATATGGGCACAAAGAGGTTACAAAAGAGCAGACGGAACACCAGTAGTACATGGAGAAGCAATTTCAGACCTTCTAGGTGCAATCAAACTACCATCCAGATTAGCTATAGTAAAATGTGCAGCACATAAGAAAGATGGTACATTTGTTAGTGATGGAAATGAAGCAGCAGATGAAGCAGCTAAGAAAGCAGCAGTAAATCAGGCAAACATGATGCCAGAATCCGCAGCACAAACAGACAATGAACCAAGTTCACCAGAGTCAAGTGTTAACCCTGATGAAGGGCCAAGTTCGAGTTCAAGCTCAAGCTCAAGTTCAAGCTCAAGTTCAAGCTCGAGCTCAAGTCCAGAATCTGAAGAAAGATTAATACTTATACCAGAAGATTACGCACCCCCAGCACCAGACTTATCCTCACTAGCAGACATGCAGGCAGCAGCATCAGGTGAAGAGATTCGAAAATGGTTAGCAAGAGGAGCAACAAAAGATAATGATACTAACGTGTGGCAAAGTGCAGATGGGCATTTTGTAGCTCCACAAAGTTTTCTCATAACCTTGATAAAGCAAGCTCATTGTAACGATCACGTAGCAAGAGGAGAAGTAATAAGAAGAATCCAAAAGACATGGTGGTCACCTTATCTAGGTCCTATGGTTCATCGAACTCTGTCACAGTCTTGTGACATATGCTCTAGATATAATCTTAGAAAACACTTCACATCACCAATAGGACATATTCCGGAGCCAGATGGACCGTTTAGGCATATAATGTTTGACTATGTGGACATGGGGGAACCCAGGATACAAGGGAAACGATACATCCTAGTGATTGTGGATAGATTTAGCAGATGGGTAGAAGCTGTAGCAACAGCTAAGGAAGATGCAATGGCAGTAGCAAAATTCCTGTGTAGGGAAGTGATACCAAGATTTGGAATCCCAGACACAATCAGTTCAGACAATGGGAAACATTTCACAAACAAGATAGTACAGAAAGTGACTCAGTGGTTGAACATCAAGCACAGGTTTGGATGTGTGTACCACCCCCAATCTCAGGGGATGGTAGAGAGAGCAAATGGAACTCTAAAAATGAAATTGGCTAAAATATGTGCAGAAACAGGTATGAATTGGTTTCAAGCTTTGCCATTAGCCTTGATGGGCATGAGATCGCAAACTAACCGCAACACACATCTAACACCACACGAAATGCTTACTGGCAGACCCATGCTTACATCCTTTGTTCGAGGGCCTTATAAAGGCCCCACGCTTGAACAACTACAAAGTGAACTTGATCACTATGTGAAGCACTTATCTGAAATACACAAAGTTATTTTCCAACAGGTTAAGGGAGCCATAATACATGACAACACCAGACCGAGGGTAGCTGATCCAGCTGATGATGCTGAGGAAGAGGACATAGAGGAGAGAACTGTGCTACCTGGGGACTGGGTGTTTATTCGAGTATTCAAAAGAAGGTGGAACGAAGCTAGAAGGGAAGGACCATACAAGGTGGTGTTGGCAACTCCAACTGCAATAAAAGTCCAAGGTAAAGATGTATGGTACCATTTAAATCATTGCTGCAAGGCCCCAAACCCAGATCAGGTAAGGGACAGGGAACCTCAGGAAGACGCTGAAGAGTCTCCACGAGCAGGACCTTCAGGTTTGCAATCAGGTTCCCAGGAGAGGGACACAAGGCCCAGGCAACAAGCACCAGATCCTTATGGGTATACTGAAGGGTTACCGTGGGTAGAAGAACAAGAAGGAGAACAAGGGTACTGGCCAGAGTGGCCCCAAGAAGATATACAAGATTGGGAAGCAGAGTTAGAAGAAGAAGAAGCAGAAGCAGAACAAGGAGGACCGTCTCTTAGAACAAGAGCTCAAGTTAGACAGCGAGAGCACAGACGTGCTAGAATTGAAACAGCGCGTAGACAGTCAGAAGAAGATCCCACACCTAGAGTTGTAGAATACTCAGATAGTGATTAAAACAGTTAAAAGTTAACACTGGCTCAGAAAGTGATTAAATTATTTAAACCAACTACAGTTGAAAGAACATACCCAACAAAAAACCCCCCAAGAAAAATATTGTGTAGGTTATTTGGCCATAGTCCCACGTGTCACCGTTGTGATCCAGATGGAGAAACCACCCTCTTATTGCCTCCTGAAACGAAGGAGGTCTATGGGTATAGGAATCCTCTTCATGATTGGTCTAATTAACAGTGGTGCTACTCAGAATGAGAGAAACCAACCGAAATGGACAAATGAAGAGAGACAAATACGCTGTGCATTAGCTACAATAACTAGAGCTAGAATAGTAGCTGGATTGGACAGTGGGGAAAGAACAGGATTTTGGGAAGCAACCTACCAAATAGAGGTCGATAATACACAACCCCCAGAAGAAAGAGTGCGCATTTATATAGAAATGAGGAAAAAGGCATATTGGAATAAAGCACAGATGGCAACATTAGATGGACTAATAGAAGCTGTACCAAGATCCAACGGTTGGTGTGCATTTGAGAATTCAATAGACGGCGAAATTAGAGGAGTATGTATTTCACTTGCAGGATGGAAGGGATGCTATGTAAAAGCGCCCGACCAGCCCAATATATCGAATATTGAATCAATAAAATATGTAACAATAATTCCGCAGATAACAAAGAAATTACCCAAAAATCAAGCAGAATCTGACCAGACATGGAAGAATGACATGTTCTTCCAATGGTTGAAATTTACAGCTGAGTCTGTAACCACGCGAGACTGCATTGTGTGTCATGATAGAAGTAATAGACCCCCACGAGTGGTGATAACACATGGAACAAGAGAATGTATAGACAACCCAACATACAGTGAACAACTGTGCCCTATTAGCTGTCTTTTGCATTCAGCTGCTATACATTATGGCCCTGAATGGATGCAAAACATAAGCAAATGTTCTTATCAGCCTGTAGGAACATTAGATGCTGTACAAAGAGAAATAACACCTACACAACAACGCTATCCTTTGTGCATCTACTCAAATGGGAGCATTGAAATGGGAGATCTATCACCAAGTTGCAATGAAACACAGCCGGCAACAGGATTCTTCATAAAAATGCACCAGATATGCGACAATAAAACAGATAGTCAGACATGCAGTGAGATAGTAAAAGTACAACAACCAGATTTAAGCGCTGGAACAACACCGCTGGCAGACATATTCTGGTACTGTGGAGGAACGACAGTTAGACAAAACTTACCAAATAACTGGGTTGGGTGTTGTGCTCTAGTACTATTAGAAGGAGATTTGATTGTAGTAGGACTATATGGCAAGAAACACAGACGGAATAAACGTGAAGACAAGTTTGTGAAAACGATTGGAAAGGAAATATCGGCATGGAAAGAGTTTGATAGAGATGGAGGACTATCAGTGACCTGGGATGGTATTCCAGTTGGTGTACCAACTGAGCATGAGGCTATAAATAGGGTAGGAGGAGCATTCACAACAATCTTCTTGCCATGGGTTCAAATTTCGAAAAATGCAAGGTGGATTAACCTACTTTATTACAATCAACAAAGATTTTGGAATCACACTTTAGGAGTCTTAGGACTGGTTCAGGAACAATTGGATAGAAATACATTAATGACTACACAGAATAGATTCGCCCTGGACACTATGCTGGCACCTCAACAAGGAGTATGTGCCTTAATTGGAGAAGAATGTTGTACATACATTCCAAGACACACAGGCCCAGATGGTAACATAACTAAGCTTTTAAGAGCCATGAGGGACATGAGAGACGAAAATGTTAAAATCATTCAAGACGTACAGAGGAATAATGCATGGACTTCCTGGTTTGATTGGCTGAATCCTTCAAATTGGTATGGACTACTTGTGAAACTAGGGACAATTATTTTGATAGTATTAGGAACTCTGCTCATACTGTCATGTTGCGTTATCCCCCTGGCGAAAGCAAGCATTCAAAGAATGGTGGGACAATATACAATGACTGTGGAATATCACGAACAAACACCACCAGATGACGACTGGGAGGCAGACTCCATTTACGTGGAAATGAAGCGAACACAAAAGATTACCGCTGCTACATGATGGACAAATCGACTGTATATTTATTACTCACATGTATACTGAGTTTATTTAGCATAGGATGTTAATCAAACAATGTTTTGAAGAAACTATACCAGAAAAAAAAGTAGCATTAGAAGAAGAAATATGTTTTGTGTGTTTTTGTTGTATTTTTGTCCTGTCTCTGTTATACACGTATGTATGCAGGATGGAACCGGTACCTGACCCACGATGGATAGTTTCCTGAACAGTCTGCCGTAATGCATGGAGGGAGGTTCTGGAACAGACCCCAACAAGAAGATGGGCAGACCTAAGACATGATCTGGTTGACTGGTTCCCACACCGTCCGATGGGGACTAAGAAGTTCATCGCGATGGCCAACGTCTTGACAAGAGACTTCAAATGGATCAAGTCAATGAGACAGGAAACGTTTGACCTGGACATAAGCAGAGGACTTCGTCTGGTAACAACTTCATATCAGCTTGGAAGACATCTGAAGCTAGGCCTCTATAGAGGTATTGGGATCGAAGAGAATTGGGTTGGATATGATATCTGTGGGGTAATTGAATTTGACGATGTATACATGGCAGCAGAAAAGACCATAACTAAAGTGATGTTGGGAGATGACATTTTATGGACAAATACACCAACCACTTTGCAACGTGCGCTTGAAGCTCTTCCGAACGCTGATGAAGTCTGGCTAGACTTCTTACGTCAGGAGACGGGCAGGATAAACCGAATTCCACTATCACAGCTGATGAGCTGTAAGGACCTCCACGTAATCGAATTTACTGAAGAAGATCGCAAGGCATGGACTGAAGAAGGGAATGAAAGTCTTGACACGCTCTCCTTGATTTACAAGGACCCTAACGGAGTGCTTAAATGGCTTTAGTGGTTTCAAATGTCTTTGTCATATATGTATTGTACAGAAGTCGAGTCCTGGTGGTGAATGCACTGTCGAGCACAAAAAAGCTGGCAAGGTGGGAATTTTTCCTTCTAAATTGGCTACACGGAAGGTTTTTTCGCCCACCTCTGGACTCTTCGTATCTAACCAATTGCATACTTATTATACTCTCATATACTCATTTATGCTAAGTTTACTCATCTTTTACTTACCTCTCTTAGACTGATGTCTGGTGAGGGGGTAATATGTGAGTTTTAAGATTCAGTTCATTGATTTATGTGAGTTTTAAGATTCAGTTCATTGATTTAGTAAGTTTCCTTTGAGTTAATGGTTTAAAATTTGATTTAGTAATTTTTGCATGCATAGTTTAAGGTTAAGTAAGGTTTCTTTTCATAATAAGGTTCAGTATGTAGGGTTTATTTCCATTTTTTCTGTTTATATTTCTCTGTAGTAACATATAAGTTAAGTTCTAATTCCTTTGCTTTATTTTTCTTTATGTGACTTAAAAGTCACAGAGGGGGAAATATGTGAGCATATTTTAATTAAATATACTATGTGCATGCAAATCTAGTGATAGAAACTATTAATCTTAGTAAAAGAACATAGAGGTAAGGTAAGGAGACAGAGGTGAGCTAAGGACAGTGTGATGTCACAGTAGCAAGAACAGGCAGCATGAACTCAAACGAACTCTAGACAGGTAGCCATCTTGGATGTGAGATGCTTAGGGGACATTGTGTACCAAACAGACCCTAGGGATGATGTAATCTTTGTACCCTGAGCATCCAAAGTACTTGATGTCCCTAGACATGATGTAATGTCAGCTGATATTAGCCCTAGACATTATGTAATGCCAATAGCCCCAGACATGAGGTAATCTCCTCAGACATGGGGTGATCTTAACTGTGATGTAACAGGGGTTGGATACATGTGCAGACATGTCAAATTTAAAGGGACACAGACAAATAACCAAAGACACACACTCAGCTTAATGAATAATAAGTTTAATAAGAGTAGGCACAAAATAAAATAGCATGTGCACCTACATAGTGAATAAAATAAAATACAAAGTATAAGGCCCAATATATAAAAGTACAGTAAAATAGGGGGCCTGGGTAAGCATCAAATAACAAAAGGCATAAGAAATTAAATATCAAGCCTTCTCTGACCCAGAACCACATTGATGGGAAGATCAGTGTGAGGAACAAAAACAGAAATACCATGATTCAAAAGTGGTGTAGGCGCTTCAGGAAAATCAGTTTGGGTACCAACAGACATTTTAAAATCAGTCTGAGTACTGACACTTCTTAGACCAATAGGCCTTAAGAGAGACTGGGCTGGAGTACTAGACTCTGGTCGCACAGGCCTGAAGGAAAGTAAAGGGGAGCTATGTGCCTCCGGACGTGGTCTCTTAGAAGGACCAGGCCCGGAGTCATCTTTCCTGGCATAAGTAAGACCGTTCTTATGTAGAAATTGTGTCAATGATCCATCAGACTCATTTTGGCAAAAACTCACTGAGGCTCGGTCAGCAACAGGTTCAGTAGGAGTGTAATCCTCAAAGGAGTTGTGCTCTGGACTGTCCTGGCTGTCCGAATCGTCCAAAGGGATGTATTCAGTGCTTGGGCAGTTGCGCTTAGCTATAACAATAAAATAAAATGCGTAAATACAACAAATTAGGAAAATAAGACAAATAATTAAAATGAGTGCGAGAGAGATGCTTACCCATGGCCTGTCTGTCAAGAACTGTAGAGTAACCCGGAAGAACTAAGAATATATAGTAAAATAAGCGCCGCCCCTATATTTTTTAATAATAAACAAACTTAGTGTAAAGATAATGGAAAATTATTTGAAAGAAAAATAGACTATAATGGGGAAAAGATACGGAGTCAGATGACGAGGTATGACGTAAGCAAACAAGATAAGAGAAAATGTAATTACAATGGGTGACAATACTTGGAAAAAGTTGGATTACAATGGGTTAATAATTTGATAAGAAATAAGAAAAAAATGTACAGAGGAGGGGGCTAGGTGAGCGCTCCTCCCCTTGAAAACTGTATAAAAGAAGTGCCCATGTCACAGTACTGCAGTCAGGTCTTGGAGGTGCTTGGGACTACAACCTAGGCATTGCTAAGCTGGCTCACTTGGTTTTATTGCTGCAATAAATCCTGCCTTACTTCATCCAGAGTCTTTTCTTTGGTTCTTTTTAAAGTTAAAGTTTTTGTACAACATTTGTATCATATAATCCTAAAATATGTGAGAAAAAATCTCCACAATATATATATATATATATATATATATATATATATATATATATATATATATATAAGGTGTTTTGGAACAAGACAAACATCTTGTTAGAGTCTTGTCCCAGTTTGGATAAGAATAGCAGACATCTTGTGCCCATGTGGTAAGACATAGATGTGTTAGAGTCTGTGAGCAAAGCCATAAAAACCAGTGCAGGATTATACCGAAGCCCTATCTGAAGAAGATTAATGAGCATTCGGTGCATCAAACTTGTGGTCCATGTATTCAGAAGCAGTTTCCTTCAACCAGAGAAGGAAGATACTGAGTTCACAAAAAAAGCAAAAAAACTAAACATACTGGTGCAGCTCAGTGACAAATACAGTCATTCAGTTACAGATGAACTGTTGGACATGCCCTTGCTGATGGACCTTAGGGTCCACACAGCTTATATTGACATTGACAAGATTGAAAAATTAAGAAAAGAGCAATCACAGAGTGGATGTCTCTGCTCCATGAAAAAAAAAAAAAAACATGCACCATGACCTGGGTCAAGTGTAATGCTGCACCAAAAAGAAGCTTAGCCTGAGCTGAAGAAGAAGAATAAAAAAAATAAAAAAATAAAAACTCTAGAAAGAATGTGGCACCTACCAACTGTCGGACACAGCCAAAATTGAAACTCAGCTGATGTCCTACTTGTTGTCTCCAGAACCAGACAAAGACATTGATCCACCTTAGTGGTGGAAGCAATAAAAGAGAAAATTTCTGGCAAATAAGTACCTATACTCCTGCTACAAGTAGCCCATCTGAGAGGGTCTGACAGACATCTGTTTGATTTAATTTAGCATGTAAATTGCATGTTGAACTGGTTCACAAAATAGTTTCTCTTATTTGATAAAAAGTGATCAAAGTCAAGTCTACATTTTTTTACTTTATAAATCCATCATATTTTGTTATATTACTTTATTTTGCTACAATAACCAGAGCCTGTGAAGACTGGTGAAAATCTGCACTTTGTTAATCACAAAAAGAGGTTTGTCTCTAAAAAACTGAGTTTTGTCTAAAATAGCAAGAAAATTTGTTAGTGAAAATTAAGTTGCACATCTTGCACTTTCAGTCCAAATGTTTGTTTATGTTGTTTTATGCTAATATGTATATAAATATATATAGGGTCCAAGTGTTCTATAAATATTTTAGAATTTTGTAAAAAAAAAATCTGAGATTCAATTAATAGGACATATTGCAAAGCCTTTCTAACACCTGCTTATGAGAGCTCTGAATATATATATATATAAAAAAAAATATATATATATATATATATATATATATATATATATATATATATATATATATATATATATATATATATATATAAATTATTCAGACAATTTATGTAATCCGTGAACCAGACAGCAGTGATTCCCAATCCATTAGTGTGTGTGTGTGTGAGACGAAGTTGTCCTACAAGCCCTGCCCCCCAATCCCAATAACCCGCCCCCTCTGTTATTCCTGCTGTTATACCTCTATCTCACCTCTGCGGTTTGACTACGCAAGGACCGACGCGCGGGTAGATGGAAACCTAATCACAGCGCCAAAACCCGCGGTGAATCATGATGAGCCACAAAACTGTATTAGTAGTGAACAGATTATGGGCCAAACTTCACTGAGTGATGATGGTAGAATAATTATGAAGGTCTTGACTAAAACAACATGCATGAGGAAGTATAAAGGAGTTTTCATTTTCTGCGATGGAAAAGTACTCGAACTCGTTACTTTTATCAGAAAGTAACGCGGTAATGTAACGGATTACTTTTTGAAGACAGTGATTTTGTAATGCAGTTAGTTACTTTAAAAAGTAACGTCCGACCAACACTGCTGGTGTAGTTCATAATAACCCTAGAATAAAACTATACATCTTCGATAAACATTTCCTGTTTTTAGGACAATAAATCAACTCCAGGTTGGTAACCGGGGCTGTAATTCATTGTTTTCTAACAGCACACTGTCAGTTCTTTCTTACAGTATCAGACCGAGGCTAGGTGTGAGCGATGACCGGTCGCGTTCCCAGCATGCACCTCCTCGTTCTGCATTCATCTGAAAACGGATTCGGCTTCTCTGAGAGCTGCTGTAGGAGCCACAGCGCCAGCCTACACACATCTGTAGGCTCAGGAGGTATGTCGGATAAATCGCAAGCTCGAGCACAAAACTCTCAGAAGTAATATCAGCTTGCTACGCTGGACGTTTCAAGGGTTTCTATAAGCCTGCGTGGCCGCATGGTACGTTATATTCTAGCTACGTCTTCCTTCTATGTGAAAATAAGAACTATCATTATGAACTGCGATAAATAAATTCGCAATCGCTCTGAATACGCCTAATTAACTTCAGCTAAATACTGACCTCCAGGTGGCGCTGGTAAACTCAAGGCTGTGCTTTTACTGTACACAGGAAGCAACAAACTGTGTTCTTTCTTCACACACACACACTGAAGGGAGAACGTGTTCATTTCCTTGTGCATGTTTAATATTCTATAATTCAAATCAGAATTCTATAATTATAATTTATATTATAGAATTTAATAATTCAAATCAGAGAAACCCATATCCCAATTCAACATCTGGGAAATTCATGGGAGAATATTAGAATAAGAAAGAGATGGCAATTTATTATTATTATTATTATTATTATTATTATTACACGAAAACAAGCAACAATGTTGTTCAAAGAAGTTTAGCAAGAATGTGAATGCACTAAACCGCGTCCCTGCTGAATTCTTGATTCTGATTGGTCAGTGTGTGGTGATTAGTTTTCTATAATAGCTTGGTTGTTGGCTTCCAAAAGTATTTACCCCCTCCCGTTGACCTTTTACATACTTTGTAGTGCTACACTCAATCAGAATTAAAGTATGTATGTCCTGACTTACATCCCATAATAATGACGCATGCGGAGGCTTTGCAACTTTGCCTAAAACCCAGAAGAGGCAGAGAAGGACTCTGAACATGACAATCCCAGTCACTGTTCTCCGTGATCTCCAGGAAAGGAACTCTGTTTCTGCAGCAAGAGAGGGAGCATTCTGCAAGCAGCTGAAAAAAAGATGTCGAGCTGTCGCGGATGATGCGTCTCATTTACAGCCTGGGTGTTCGGAGAGAAGAAGGAGGATGGATTAGGTTCCACATGTTGACTTGACTAATCCAAAATTCAATTCTAATATATAAACTAAGACTCAAGCTTAATGCTTAACAGTTGTTCAGAATGTGCTCAGTGCTGGGGCTGGAAATAAGACAGTGGTAGCTCTGCCGATTCGATGCCGTGATCGGTGCTGTCGGAACGTCTCTGGTCCTTGGTGACCGTATGATTAGAAGCTACACGGGATTTACGGAAAACCCACAAAATCAATGCAGGGATTACGACTCAGTGTGAGCTTCCAAGTATCCAAAGTGTATTTACCAGCCTGTCATGCCGAGAGCCGAAGATGATGATGATGATGATGATGGTGATAGGTAGAGATGAAAATGTAACAGATTTGCTGTGAATCCATGTATTATTCGCATAGTATTTATTTTAATTTTAAAGTATTTTACCTGTTAGCTGAACACCACAATTTTGCTCCCCTCCAGGTTAAAGAGCTCGGGTCAAGGTAGGACTACTCAGCATAATTAGCCAGTAGTTTATCAGCAATGCACTTGATCGTGGGCTTGAAAACGCTCCAATTAATCTGGAATACTGTATGGGAGAAGTCCTTTTTACTGGACGTCAACAAATCGACCATTACAGAATACAGTGATTTATACCAGGAAGTATGGCGTCTAGAGAAAAAAACTGAGCTGAAATGTGTTAGTCTTCATAATTGCAATCTAATCTCCCGAATTTAGGCGGTTTATTCGGCTCTTTAGATTTGTCTTTCCATCACTGTTACATTTTCGGGCACAGCTCAGCTTTCCAAAGCTTTAATATCACTGCATTTCATCACCTTTGCTTAGACTGTTAACTAGCTTAGCCTCCACTCCCTCAGTGTTGGATTAGAACAGTAGCACCACTGTTTTCTTCAGAAATACACGCAAAACAGCACCACATAACAAATAAGCACCAGATTGACTTCTATATACAGTACACTGTGAAAAAGAAATTGTAAGCTGCGGTTGCCAGAAGTTTCCCGTAAAAAATACGGTAGCAATGTTTTTGGTTGTACGGGATTGCACTCATTATACTGTGTGTGTGTATATATATATATATATATATATATATATATATATATATATATAATAATAAATAATAATAAAATGTATAATAAATAAATAATAATAAATAATAATAAAATGTATAATAAATAATAATAATAAAATGATATATATATATATATATATATATATATATATATATATATATATATACAGTATAATGAGTGTAACCTAGAACCAAAAACATTTAAAAAAACATCAAAAAAAAAAAAAAAATATATATATATATATATATATATATATATATATATATATATATTTTTTTTTTTTTTAATGGATTTTAATTTTTATTTTTACGGTTAATAACTGTATAATTAACATGCTTATGTTGTTATAAAAACAGTTTATAACCGTCAAATTCCAGGGTTCACAAATACAAATACGGATCATAACCATGTTTTTTACAGCTCAGAACTCACACACTGTCACTCACTCATCGCCTACACCGCTTTATCCTGTATTCAGGGTTGCGAGGGGCTTGGAGCTTATCCCAGGAGACTTAGGGCACGAGGTGGAGTACACTCTAGACAGAGTGCCAGTCCATCGCAGGGCACACACACACACACACACACGCACACTAAGGGCAATTTGGGAACACCAATAAGCCTAATCTGCAGGTCTTTGGACTGTGGGAGGAAACCGGAGTACCTGGAGGAAACCCACCAAGCACGGCGAGAACATGCAAACTCCATACACACAGAGACGGGAATCGAACGCAGAACCTGGGGGTGAAAGATGACAGTGTAAACCACTACACTACTGTGCTTGCTACACAATTGTTGTCGTTGTTGGACTATTTTTTTATTATAAATAACCACAGTGAAGTCAGTCAGCAATTCTGTGAAAGCATCATTTCATCACACTAGCTGGGAGCTACGTAGAAGAGATAGAACTTGCATTGCTAAGCATTCGGATTTTACTGTCAAGAAACTATTAAAGGTACTTTTATACTAATTGATGAACGAATAAGTTGGCAAAACTCAATGAATTTAAGGTAATCAGTTACATCAAGTATTTTAAGTAATGATGGTTCCAATTTTAGGTAAACAGAACCTTGAGTCTTTGAGTCTTTGAGTTTGTTGTACTCATTCACATTAATCATTACTCATTTTTTTTTTAGTTCTTGCAAGTTAAATAAATTGTAAATAATTAGTCACAGGTTTTTACGCCAGATGCCCTTCCTGAACACAACCCTCGCATTTTTATCTGGGCTTGGGACAGGCGCTTCATCCAGTGGCAGGGAATCGAACCCGGGTCGTTCGCACGGCTGGCGAAACATCTACAGTACCACTGAGCCACCAGCGCTCCGGTACATTACGGAGCCCAGATTTGTAAAGATTATGTGAAGACAGAACCAATCCAGCATCTTGATTAAAACAATTCAATGAGGGCAGTTTACATGTGCATCGATGACGTCAGACACCAAATCGCTCGGCTGAAAGGTTTCAGGCCGGTGGAACTTATAGGAGACAGTTACTGTAGCTTAACATATCAAATTTCTTCAGCTCACTTGAAAAGTGTCGTTTCTACAAAGTCATAAATACCAAAAAAGTTCTAAATACTCATCGAGGTCTATTAATTTGAACTAATAGTAATTCTTTACGTTAACACTACTCAATATGTTTAATTACTTTGAGCATTCGGGTTTACAGCGCAGGAAAAAACAATATTTAAATTCTCGAAATCAAACATACAAATGTCAAGGTGGACATTCTTAAGCGTTTTAGGCAGACAATCTAAGCATAAAACTTTATACAAGGGCTTTTTATTTACCTTTGCACAGAAAAATATGATTTCATCAGACACATGTTAAAATTGTTCATGTCCTCTGTCCTGTATTGTGGTTTTTAAGTGCACACTGCACAACGGGTTTGGCACAAGGGGGGGCGACAACAAACACGGACAAACACGAGGCGAGGTCTTACGGGAAAGGGTTAAAGGAGGGAGGAAGGGAAAAAGGGAAGGAAAGGTGTGCACGTGCAGGTCTGGTGGGCAGCGCCCCGCTGGGATGCGGGCACAGGCTGGTGAGTGGTGGCGGCGGGCAAAGTGGCACCTGCTCGAGCCTGTCCTTTCCACAGTGATGAAAGTGCGGAATACCGTTCACGATTTTGAAGTACTTGGGGCGGTTCCATTGCCCCGCTCGCGTGCCACTCTGACTCGGTTTTCCCGCATCCCCTGCACAACTTGCACGCTGTGTTTTATAGCGTGGCGAGTGTAGTAGTGTAGTAGTGCATATGCACTAGTTTTCCATTTAAAAAAAAGTCTAGACCGATATTATTCAGATTTTTTAACTCTATCAACAAGGCTTTAATGAAATATAAACTGATGCTTCAGTATATTAGTAACAAATACCTTCATCATTTTATATGTTACATCCATAACGCATAATGTCCTATCCATAATGCTTATGGAAAACTGACGAAGACAGAATAATGTCTTCCCATTTATAAATACAGGATATCGTAAGATTTTACTGCGATCAACCATATTTTCATATGTTTTTAACTGTTACATTGAAGGTCTTACTCTGTAAAACTAATTACAGTTTTTCACGGTTTCATCCTGTATAGCATTTGTACGGTATTTTACTGTTAAATCTACGGACATTTCTTTACAGTGTAGGATGGCGTTCTGCTTCGGTTCATGTGAATGCTAAGTGGGGGAATTCGACCATGTGAGCAGTCAATAGCTGGTCTGAAAGAATGGCCTGGTAGGAAAGAGATAATGATGGAGGGATGGAGAGATGTCTGTAATCCTGAGCTGATCCTCTCCGCTCAAATTACACCATCGTTACTCATGTGGATATAAACACAACGGATCCTTGCATCACCCACTTTGCCTTCTCTAAGAGCGGAACCCCGGGAAAGAGACCCGACTGGAACAGAGACGTTCAGTCAGCCAGGTCTAATGAGAATAATGCAGCGGATGTAACGCGCTTGCTAGGTCACGATCACTGAAAATGCTTCTGTGAAATCCAGTGATCCGATTGACTTTGTCTTCCAGGGAGGAGGCTTTTTACTGTAAGCTATTTGCAAATAAAACCTTCTAAATGAGTGGCTATCCATAAGCACACCCACATCTACCTGTCCATGAAAGCCCTCAGGATGCAATCGGATGTGTGTTTGTGGGACAAAAAGCCTCGCTAGCAACAGCTCACGTGCTGAGAGGTATGAAACTGAAGTATGAGATGGTCTGTCAATCACCACTTACTGGAGAGAGAGAGAGAGAGATCTGGAGCAGTACAACTGACTTATGTCTGTTGAGATTGTCAGGATGTTGAGCACCGCCAAGGCGAGACAATCATGTTTATTACAGGAAATTATTAAGTGCTTCGAAAACCCTGTTACGTCCTATTATGTTAGAAGATAACAACGATTGTTTTATTAAAACAGCTGCATGAAAGCCACAGATTAGTGATCCGCTGAGCGCCGCATGTTTTTCGATGCAGCAACTACAGTAATCAGGTTGTGTGAGCAATACGCCAAGTTGATTTTAGTTTGATTTTAATTTAGTAATTATTACATCATGAAGTGCACTCACAGTGCTCAGTGAATTGTGATTCAGTGTTGTCCCTCTTATCAGGTTCAAATCTTGTCCAGGAGTCCAAGAGAGCAAAAGTGGCGGAGCAGCTTCTTTATCATATTTTTGGTGAAACTTGCCAACGTGTACATTTTTATTCATAAAAAAAAAAAAAAAAAAACAACACATTGTAAATCCACATACAATTTAAGAGTTGAATTTAACCAAAGAAACAGGCTATGAGATATCTTTTTAGCGCCTATTTCCCCATGTCTCCTACAGCCAACTCAAAAGTCAGATCTCTGCATATATGTGCAACAGTCTGGCTACAGACCATGAGACGATGCTTTTATCTCAGTTGAAATGTTGCGCAAAAACACACCCACTCAGCACCGGGTATTTATTTATTTATTTAACTAAGGTCTTGTTAAAAGTAACGCTGTGATTCATTAGCATTTGTGATGAACTGATGAGCGAGCAACATGATATTGTTATTGTGAGGATTGTTATGTAAGTATCACGCATCATGAAACATAAATCATAAACATCACCTGTACTGATCATATTCAGGTATCAGGTTGTTTTTTTCTGTTTTACGGTTGATTGAAGCTTTTTGCACCCCGTTGTCCATTTGTCCACTCTGAGCCATCTTTCCCAGAATGCCTCTTGAGTGCACTTGAGTAAGCATTTCAGCTCTATGCTCAACTCTACGCTGAAGCATGTGCGAGACTCATTTATGTCCTCGAAATATTGTGTCCTTGTTATGTATCTATCTATTGTCAGGCGCTGATGGATCCCTGCTGCGTTTAAAAGGCACTTGAGACATCAGAGTGCCAGGAGGGAGCGACGCCCATGATGCCAGCTCACAGGAGCTTTCTCATATACAGTACGCAGCAGAAGATCTGTTAGAGAGGCATGAAATTGAATTTCTCCACCCGGCTCTCCACCACACGCCATCGTCCGGCCTTTCACAAGCCCACTGAGATGGCTTTGTTTCTTCAGAGAGCGCTGGAAGTCCTCGGTCAGCCTCGGATTCTTAATCACCGGCCGCGAGTAAATGTTGCACGCTCTAAAGATATTTGAATGGCCTGCCTTCTGCCTACGAAGCTCACAGGGGGAGAAGAGGTGCCTAATTGAAGTGTCACTCAGCGCTCTATCATCCTCCTCCTGCAGGAACGATCCGCTCAGGTTCCTGCTTTCCGAAGTAAGACGGAGAGAAGATGCTGATGCAGCGGCACTACAGAGAGAACATTCCACGCCTTACTGAGAGAACTGAGCATCAAAACACTGCATGATGCGCTTTTATAGGGGAGTCATCAGCACCAGCGTGGTGTAAGGAAGTGGTGTCACCGTTCCCTTGCTGAAGGTCGGCAGCTTTATCGTTATAGATTTTAATACAGATTAATGTTATATAGATGTTATAGTGTACAGTACAGTGTATAAGTGGAACCATAGGAGAGGTTCAAAACGTTTGTTATTATTAATATCACCTGAGTAGGAAGATGTAATTTTTAAAGATGGAGTCAGAGCAGACTGTTATAATTTATGATTATGAGATTGGACTAGACTATATGCAGTATTATAATTCTTTAGTTTTCACTTGTTATTATATTTAATAGAATTGTTCCTGTAGTTTAGAGATTCTGGGCCTCAGTGGACATGACAGGAACGATTATTCATCAAGTTGACATTATTATAGCCGAGTAAATATTATTACCCATAATCCTCTTAGATTTTTTTTTTTGGTTTTGTTTTTTTGCTTATTTAAGAACTGCTTCTTTTGCACACCTTCACTGTGCCTCGAGATATTCCAGCTTCCATGAAGAATATTGTCGTTTCTTTCTAAAAACTAAAAATCTGTGAGAAACAAAAAACGATTCCATCGCCGGTATCTGAAAAGCCTCACATAGTTTTTAACCTCGTCCTCATGCTTCTTCATCTCAGACTCCACTCTGTTGTTCTTCGACTGTGAGGATTAAACAGGGCTGAAGATGACTCTTGAGGGACCTTTAGTCAGACGGAATTTGACTGATATCACTCCACGCTTGCACTCTGGCCAGACAACATGCATATTTATAAATGCCGAGAAGTCATCTGGAGTCATCCAAGTGCTGGGTCTCTCATCATTTTTTTCTGTGTCAGTATGATACAAATCAAACTCTTACACCACAGTAATGTTATACAACAATAAGATGGTTTCTATAGTAAGAAGCCTTTCCAATGTTATAGGGCTTTGCAACAGTCAGAGGGAAAGCTGTAACATCGGTTTTTGGCTCGCACCTCAGTTACAAATGAACTGATATAAAACATTCACACCGGCAGAGCAGTGACTGGGGAGACAATAGCATTGAACGCAAAGCGCTGATTAAATTGGTGCGGCCTACGTTAATATAATCGGAGTGCGAATCATTTTTGACCTTTTCACCCTCATAATAGAAAAATGTCGTCAAATTGGTGAAGAGAAAAACACATGCTGTTAAAGGCAACTAATCAACTCCATGCTGGGAACAGTGCCTCTTTAACTGCCTGGTTGATTAATTTCCAGTAACAACACACTGGAAGAGTTTTGTTCCTTACACTCTCCTTCTTTTAGCTCAATAAAGTCATATCAGCCAAGCTGTATCATTTAATCAGATATGGATCATATTTTACACGTCTATTATTTTTTTACTAGTAGTAGTTTTATTTACACTTTATTAAGTTTATATATATATATATATATATATGTTTGAAATTGAAACTGAAATCATGTCAGCTATAGTTGTCTATACAGTTTATAGTGTAAATTTAAATAAATTACGGTTACAGGATATCCGGCAAAAGGACCTCACCTTTCTTTATTATGTAATGTCTTGAGTAATGGCCTTATGAATTTGACCATATTTACCATGTGTAAAACAACCATCCAATAAATAACTCTATATCAAACAGAAGGTGCAGTATAGTTATGCTAGCTATGCATTGCTGGTTAAATGCTAAGAGCATTTCACTGGATCTGTACATGTACTATGCACATTGGCAATAAAGTTTAATGTAATCAAATCCAATCTATAATAATAATAATAATAATAATAATAATAATAATAATAATAAAACAATAATAATATGACATCAATTCATGTTGATGAAGTGAGATTATTAAAATTGCCTTTCATTTTTTTTTTTTTCCTAAACTTATATAGAAAATAACAACAGCTACAGGAGTAAAGCAAGAGTCGGCTCAGTGAATCGGTTCTTTGACTCGAATTTTATCTCGGGTCTCGATTCGACTCTCTCTCTCTCTCTCTCTCTCTCTCCTTATTTTTCGGACAACCGATTTTCAGAATGAATCCCCCGGCTGTAGAAAGCAGTACATTTCCTGATGCGCCTGGAACAAACTGAGTGAAAGCGTGGAGAGGGTGAAACTGCTGATGAAGCTGCTGAACTTCTACGGGACACTTTAGAGCAGTTTAATCCGCCTCGCGCGCTTCACCGTCACATTGGAGGTCATTTTAGCGCCAGTGTTTCTCACCAGTGCGCGTGAGCAGGAGGAGCGCGAGAGGGAGGGACTTGAGCGCGTGACGCACTGCAAACCGGCATAACACACACATACACACACAAACACGCGCGAGAATACGGGACGGGTGTCGTTTTTGTTGTTGTTGTTGTTGTATTTTATGAGAATTAAGAAACTCCACTCTTGCACGCGCGCTTTTCATCTCCACGCGCGTGCATTCTTCTACTCGCGCGCATTCGGTAAGTGCACGCGCACTTTATGCTTTATTCTTCATCCAGCCCCAGCATCTGATCCACAGCTCTGGTGTGTGTGTGTGTGTGTGTGTGTGTGTGCGCGCGCGCGCGCGCGCCCGTGTGTGTGTTGGGTCTTTAAGTGATAAAAGAGAAAGTTGTCGAGCTTGTTTTGACATGGACATAGACATCAGGAAGCATCAGGATTCACGTCAAAGCTGTAAGTTAATGTCAGCATCACGCATGAGAAGACAAGAACTGTGATCTCACTCACTTACTCACTCATCATCTGTACCGCGTAATCCTGAAAACTGTGATCTCTGTGACTTTAATCATGGCATGGTTGTTGCCTCCAGATGGTTGGTTTGAATATTTTAGAAGCTTCTGATCTTCAGGGTTTTTCACACCCAGTACATGGTGATAAGAGTGTTTAGACTGGTTTGAGCAGCCAGGAAGGATTATAATAACTCATATTATCACACTTTGCAAATGTGTTGAGCAGAAAAGAATTTCAGCATGCACTTTCAACCTTGAGGTGGATGAGGGACAGAAGCAGAAGACCACATTCGGTTCCACTCTTGTCAGACAATAACGGAAATTCGAAACTACCAACCAGCACAGATTCACCTGAACTGCACGGTTGAGGATTTATAAAAATACTTTTTCCAGTCTTCAGCTGTCCAGCATCTCACCTTCCTGCTCACCACTGTTTGAAAATAGTGATTATTAAGCTCAGTACAAGGGGCAATAAAATGACACCAATGCAGATGTGCCAAAATGCGCAATTCCTCAAATTCCCCACTGTGGGAGCTGGCTCCAAGTGTGAGTCAGTTCCCATAGAGACTCATGTAAAAATGTGCAACTTTATCACAGAAATAAACCATAAAAAATGCGTTTGGTCTCCATAACTAGGTATTCCATTCATGACAACTGAACAGCTACCATAATATAAAGCTGAACTGAACAGAGGATGAATTATTATGTAACTCATCAGTTACTTTTTAATAACGTTTACACATTTTAATAATAATTACACTTTAAATAGTTTCTGTTATATTGAACTTTAAGCTGCATAACACGCATGATGTTATATCATTTCTGTTATCTGTTATCACCCAGATGAGGATGGGTTCCCTGTTGAATCTGGCTCCTCTCAAGGTTTCTTCCTATTGTCATCTCAGGGAGTTTTTCCTTGCCACTGCCACCGTCACCCTTGGCTTGCTCATCAGGGAAGGTCTTGTTATGGAGACACATTCTTCTCACACATACATATTTCCATAAATCTCCTTTTCATTTTGTGACAATGACCATTGCGAAAAGTGCTATATAAAGTATATATACATAATTAGGGACAAGGTGATTAACAGTTGCATTGCAGGTGTCAAACTGCTAACCAGCTAACTGGAATTGTTGTAGGGATAAATTACCACAAGAAATTTCTACGTTGACACTGAAGATGTCTTCGGTATCATTGACAGCAGAGTTCAAGCAAATGTGACTTTAGCGACAATTTAAAGTGACTTTAGCCACATTGACATTTTCGCTAACCTAAAGCTAAGCTTGCTAGCTTGTGGTAACTGAGGTAAGTAGGCATGTTCTGACCAGCAGCCAGGCTCTGTTTAGTTTGCCTATTTCCCTATTTTATGGATTAACCAGGGTTTAGGGAGTAAGCTCCTGCCAAGATGGCGGTGACCAGCGCTCTCACAGTTACGCTTCAAAACTGCTCTTCAGAAAGAAGAACCAATATATATTTGATGACACAGAGGGTTCTCCAGTTCTTTTTATACATTCTACAGCTTTGATCAATCAGGTCACTCTCTTCAGCATGGTGGTGTAGCCTGCAGACCTTCTCCTCACAGTGTATTTGTGTTGTTGTTTTTTTGTTGTTGTTGTGTACACCATTCTGTGTAAAGTCTAGAGAGAGTTTTGTATGAAAAATGATCTCCAGTAGTTTGATAGTGCGTACACGTCCAAAATCAAGTCCAAACTGAGTCAGTTGACTCATTTCGGAAAAAGCACTCAATCACGTTACTGTGTCTCAACTTACAAACATTCTTGTTCTTAACACAAACTGGATCTCATCAGCCATAACCTCTGCAAATTCATATATTCATTCATGGTTTTAATTTTCTCAGATCTGGGCTTGCTCAGTGATTTTTTACTATTTTGTTCCTCACTATGAGGTTTCTCGACTTTCCTTCTTTGAAGGTTCCATGGCTTCCTCCTGACACCACAGGATCCAACACCGTCCAAAAATCCTGCTGCTCATTCAGATAATCTTATCATAGACTGTGATTGCTTTTTCTATGTGCACTGCTTTAGATCCTATTTGTCGGTTTCTTTCATTTCCAGGCTCAGTGTGTTACAGCAGAAGCGAAGCACAGCTGAGCAAACCCAATTAAACCCGAACACAGTAGAAAGTCCCGATTTGAATCCGACATGTGCAATCAAGTTTTTAATGACGCTCACGAGTTCAACATCAAATCTCTAGAGAGAGACTATATTATGGAATTTTACGAGCGGGTATGTGCAGGCTGACAGAAGAGGCTTTATTTCCTTGCCTGCTAAAAAATCCAGCATAGACCAGCATGATTTATATGCTGGTGGCTCAGAGGGCTACGGCACTGAGTTACTGATCGGAAGATCGGCAGTTCGATTCCCAGCCCAGCCAGGTTGCCATTGTTGGGCCGTTGAGCAAGGCCCTTAACCCTATCTGCTCCAGGGGCGCTGTACCATGGCTGACCCCAGTTACGCTGGGATATGCGAAGAAGGAATTTCACTGTGCTATAATGTATATGTGACAAAATAAAGGCTTTACTTTATTTTTAATCATACACATGAATGTAATACATAATTTGAATATGGAAAGGGTCTTTATTTGTTAATGTACACTCAGATATCAATAAAACATTGTGTTTTTGTAAAATAAAGAAAATAAACAGGTTGAGCTTTCTGCCGTCGAAGTCTCCGTGAAAATCTTTTTGAAATGCGTCACTAAAATGAACTGAAAAAGAGTGAATACTGCACACACACATATCCATATATGCATCTATCTATCTATCTATCTATCTATCTATCTATCTATCTATATATATATATATATATATATATATATATATATATATATATATATATAGAAAGCATAAAGTGTCTACTTTTAAATGAAGCAAGCTTAATCAAAAATAAATGTTCTCAGTTTATGTAATCCATATGAATCGAAGGAGAGATACAGTCTTTCTGGCAAACTTCACTATCTGATAATGACCTGAGACAGGACACGTCTACACGCTGTTCACAGGGAAACAGTCATGGTAATCTACATACAAGGGCACGCCCTCAAACAAATCAAATCAAATTCAAATTTTATTTGTCACATACACAGTCATACACAGTACGATATGCAGTGAAATGCTTATACGACCGCTCCGTGACCTTAAATATTTTTACAAAAGGAACCTATAAAACAGATTCCAACAAAGTTACAATATATATATATATATATATATATATATATATATATATATATTTATATGACGTTGATGACGGGGGTCTGGTAGTTCCTCTCCTGCTTAGTGCTGAAGTCCACTATCAGCTCCTTTGTCTTACTGACATTTAGAAGAAGGTTGTTCCTCTGGCACCAATTCTCCAGATTTCCAATCTCCTTCAAGTAGGCCGTCTCGTCGTTGTCAGAGATCAGGCCCACCACGACGGTGTCGTCAGCAAACTTAATGATGGTGGTGGAGCTGGTAGTGGCCGCACAGTCATGTATGTACAGAGAGTACAGCAGGGGGCTCAGAACACAGCCCTGTGGGGCTCCAGTGCTGAGAGTGAGAGAGGCTGAGACGTGTCCACCCATCCTTACAGCCTGTGGTCTCCCAGTTAGGAAATTAGAGATCCACTGACACAGAGATGAGCTGAGTCCCAGATGCTCCAGCTTGGTGGTGAGTGTGGAGGGAATTATGGTGTTAAATGCTGAGCTGTAGTCAATGAAAAGCATTTTAACATAATTCCCCCTTCTAGTGTCTAGGTGAGTGAGTGTTGTGTGGAGGAGATGAGAGATGGCATCATCTGTGGAGCGGTTCGGGCGGTATGCAAACTGTAGCTTAGCACAAACAGGTTAGCTCACGATGGCTAAGCTTATACCTTACACTACGTAGATTACATATTTTTGTCAGTATCAGCTGTGGTGTAAATGTTTATAATATATTCACCCCGTTTTGGATAGCTTTATATTATGGTAGCTATTTGGGTCGGTTTTTGGTTAGCTTATTTCGTTTAGCACAAACACTTTAGCTCCCAGTGCCTAAAATACTGCCTTATGTAGCTTACAGATATTTGTGATATTAAGGTGTAAATGTAAATCACAATGCAAAAAGTATAAATCTTTATAAATGGGGAAAACATTTCAAAAGCTTGTGCTGTCTTTATGCATGGTCAATAGTTATTGACGATAATACATCAATAACTATTGAGTACTAACAATAAGTACAATAACTATTGAGTAATTAACAGTAATTTTATTGTTGTCATGCGTATGTTTCTTTTTCCTTTTTTATAAACATTTGTGACTTTGAAAATGATCAGCCACCTGTTTTATAGAGACCAAATGCAAACAAGCAGGGAAGATACAGACGGACCATCACTATGTCATGGAAAACACAGACTCTGCGATTCCTGCCCGCATGGGAACCTGGACCACGACTGGCGTCTGGATTCGGGATGGATCTCTTGTATTTCTTTAAGCGGTTGGCCACACGGGAAGGCTTCAACTGTGACTGCACACAACCAGCACATGGACTGACCTCAGATGCCAGGAATTTTCAAATCAAATCAAATCAGTGTAAAAAAAAACACCATGGAAATGCCAGGTATGTGATGTTCACTTGTGTCTTCAGTTAAACAAGAACTGCTTTTCGAGAGAGGCACAAAGATGTATGACTGTGTATAGGGTGTAAAAGTTGGCTTTTACAAACCTAACACCCTTTCTTCATAGTGCACTGTTCCTGTTCCCACTGTTTTACCCTGAATGTCTGTTTGCATGGCCATATTTACAGTATGCCATAAATGTGCCTTCTCTGTATAAGATCATTTGTGTCCCTCTCCCCTCAATCCTGGACATTTACTTTGCACTAGGTGAAAGAGGTGACCTGACATGTCAGAACTACTTCAGGGCCCATAAACCTGCAGATCCCTACTGTAAATAATGAGTGTGAGGGCCAAGCTCATGAGCATAACTGTATGAATGTGTCCCTAAGAGGTTGCTCTCCTGTTTTGCTGTTCTTTGTTAAATTATCATATTGTTACAAATGTGCATATTGTATACATTGTATATTGTGCATATTGTATATACATATTACACATAGTTAATACTGTTTGCGTTGGCCAATAAAGCTGCTTTCATAATGATTCTATTCTAGATTTTAGAGTTATTGGATGACCATCTTGTAAAACCTGAATTTTGCTTCTTACTAGGGAGTTACTAACATACCTGAAGCAAAAGAAGCATTGTAATATTTGCATATATTCTGGCTTTTATACCATACCAACATTTGGTGGGGTCGTGAACAGCCTACCATCAAATGTTGGTATGCTGGGATGCATGGGCTGCATATGTTGTGTTTTGGTGCTGGTCTGATGGTGACCAGCATACCGGTCCCAGCATTATGCCAGGGTGCTGGTTACCAGGACCAGTTTTGAGCAGCTGAACACCAGCATATGTTGTGTTTTGGTGCTGTAATGCTGCTGCTGGTGACCAGCATTATAATGCTGTGATGGTGCTGGTATCCTGGTATGCTAGTGCTGGTGGAAAAAACAGCATAGACCAGCATAGCTGGACACCAGCTTGACCAGCAATTATACCAGCATATATTGTGTTTTGGTGCTGGTATGCTGTGGACCAGCATCAGTAAGGTGACCAGCATTTATAGCGCCATGATGCTGGTGCTGGTATGCTGGTTACACTGCTGATGCTGATGGGAAAAAAAACAGCATAGACCAGCATAGCTGCTCCGCCTTGACCAGCAATTATACCAGCATATGTTATGTTTCGGTGCTGGAATGCTGGGGACCAGCATCAGTAAAGTGACCAGCATATCAGCACCAGCATCATGGCACTATAATGTTGGTCACCAGCATACCAACTCCAAAATACACTGGTATAATTGCTCGTCACCAGCTATGCTGGTCTATGCTTTTTTCTTGTTTTTTTTCAGCAAGGTTCTTTCGAGCGTTGAGACATCATATTTCATATTTCATCATAATCTAGTTAATTTAGGTTAATTCTCTGACATGATTTGATTATGAAATAAGTACTTATTATATTTATTATAAATCTGAAATCTAATTATAGAGCTAATCAGATATACTGTATATAAAAGATCCTCGCACAAGGAATTTCTACAGTATAAATCTTGCAAAAAACATCTTAATTGGCTTCCATTTCTTTCATAAAACTAATTTACAGTCATTTTTTAAATATAACTCACATCATGTAATTTTGTTTTAATGTTTCATGTACACATACAATATGTACGTTTTCCCTTACACGCTCACAACAGATATTTCCTTTAGACTTTTCGTGGCCTCAGTATTCCCAACCCTGTTTGAAAAAAAAAAAGCATAGACCCGCATAGCTGGTGACCAGCTTGACCAGCAATTATACCAGCATATGTTGTGTCTGGTATGCTGGTGACCAGAATACATTTTGCTGGTATGCTGGTATGCCAGTCACTTTACTGATGCCAGCATACATTTTGGGGTCTGCAGGTTTCTGACGTAGTTCTGACATGTCCTGACATTTGTGTATTTTTCTTACTTATAAACATATAAATATCACCTCTTTCAGCTAGTACAAAGCAAATGTCCAGGATTGAGGGAAGAGGGACACATCTTCTACACGAACATCGCATAGCTTGCATTTCCATGGTGTATTTTTTTTCATTGATTTGCAATGCACACAGACCCTGTGACCAGCAGTGGCAACATTCCTGGCATCTGAGGTCAGTCCATGTGCTGGTTGTGCGCAGTCACAGTTGAAGCCTTATCGTGTGGCCAGCTGCTTAAAAAAATACAAGAGATCCATCCCGAATCCAGATGCCAGTCAGAGTCCAGGTTCCCAGGCAGGAATTGCAGAGTCTGTGTTTTTCATGATATAGTGATGGGTTGTCTGTGTCTTGCAGGCTTGTTTGAATTGTGTCTTCTGTAAAACAGGTGACTGATCATTTTCACGGTCACAACTGTTTATAAAAAAGGAAACAGAAACAAAAGCATGATAACAATAAAATTACTGTACAGTATATTATCATCAATAACTATTGACCATGGATAAATACAAAACAAGCTTTTATAAATGTTATAGAATAACATTAAAGATAGCAGTGTCATAAGCTAACCAAAAACTGAACCAAATAACTACCATAAGCTAAAGCTATCCAAAACAGGGGGAATATATCATAAACATTTACACCACAGCTGATACTGACAACCATCTGTAATCTACATACTGTAAGGTATTAGCTTAGCCACCGTGAGCTAACCTGTTTGTGCGAAGCTACATAAGGCAGTATGTTAGCATGTTTTAGCAGTGTTATCTAAATGCTAACCAAACCATGTAAGTGACATTAAATGACAATGTTTCACATAAACTGGCAAAAGCTTTTGGGAAAATAAAATATTAGTTTTATATTATCAGAATAAGGATTATATAAGCTTTAATAACTTACCCATTGTAACAGCTTGCTGTATTCTCCTCCTTCGTTCTCTGTTGGAGTCTCAGTGTTGTTTTGAGGGAAATCTAAACTCCGCCCACTGTCCAGAACATTCTGTAGAGCTTCAGAAACCTGTACAGCACGTGACATCTTCCACTCGTGGAAGAAACTTATCGGATCTGTGCGTGTGTGTTTGGGCGCGTGGCCTTGTATGTAGATTACCCTGACTGCTTCCTGTGAATAGCGTGTGGGCGTGTCCTGTCTCAGGTCATTATCAGATAATGAAGTGTGGCAGAAAGACTATATCTTTCCTTAGATTCAAACGGATTATATAAATTGAGAATATTTATTTTTGATTAAGCTTGCTTCATTTAAAAGTAGACACTTTTTAAGGTTTATATAGATGTACAGTATATAGATATATGGATATGTGTGCGCGCACTATTCACTGAGTTTCAGTTCATTTTAGTTACTTCATTTAAGCACAATGTTTTATTTATATGTTAGTGTATATTATCAAATAAAGACCATTTACAGATAGAAATGACATATTACAGTCGTGGCCAAAAGTTTTGGGAATTACATAAATATTGGAAGTTGGAAAAGCTGCTGCTTTATAAAAGTTTTTATAATAGCAATTTGCATAAACTCCAGAATGTTATGAAGAGTGATCAGATAAATTGCATAGTCCTGCTTTGCCATGAAAATTAACTTAATCCCGGAAAAAAACTTTCCACTGCATTTCATTGCTGTCATTAAAGGACCTGCTGAGATCATTTCAGTAATCATCTTGTTAACTCAGGTGAGAAGGTTGATGAGCATAAGGCTGGAGATCATCATGTCAGGCTGATTGGGGTATAATGGCAGACATGTTAAAAGGAGGGTGATGCTTGAAATCATTGTTCTTTCATTGTTAACCATGGTGACCTGCAAAGAAACGTGTGCAGCCATCATTGCGTTGCATAAAAATGGCTTCACAGGCAAGGATATTGTGGCTACTAAGATTGCACCTAAATCAACAATGTATAGGATCATCAAGAACTTTAAGGAAAGAGATTCAATTCTTGTCTTCAGCGCGTCCAAGAAAGTCCAGCAAGAGCCAGGATCGTCTCCTAAAAAGGATGCAGCTGCGGGATCGGAGTGCCACCAGTGCAGAGCTGCTCAGGAATGACAGCAGGCAGGTGTGAGCGCATCTGCATGCACAGTGATGCGAAGACTTTTGGAAGAGGGCAGCAAAGAAGCCACTTATCTCCAAAAAAAAAAAAAATTAGGGATAGATTGATCTTCTGCAAAAAGTATGGCGGATGGACTGCTGAGGACTGGGGCAAAGTCATATTCTCGGATGAAGCCTCTTTCCGATTGTTTGGGGCATCTGGAAAAAGGCTTGTCCGGAGAAGAAAAGGTGACGCTACCATCAGTCCTGTGTCATGCCAACAGTAAAGCATCCTGAGACCATTCAGGTGTGGGGTTGCTTCTCATCCAAGGGAGTGGGCTCACTCACAATTTTGCCCAAAAACACAGCCATGAATAAAGAATGGTACCAAAACACCCTCCAACAGCAACTTCTTCCAACAATCCAACAACAGTTTGGTGAAGAACAATGCATTTTCCAGCACGATGGAGCACCGTGCCATAAGGCAAAAGTGAGAACTAAGTGGCTCGGGAACCAAAACGTTGAAATTTTGGGTCCATGACCTGGAAACTCCCCAGATCTTAATCCCATTGTGAATTTGTGGTTAATCCTCAAGAGGTGGGTGGACAAATAAAAAACCACCAATTCTGACAAACTCCAAGAAGTGATTATGAAAGAATGGGTTGCTATCAGTCAGGATTTGGGCCAGAAGTTGATTGAGAGCAGCCCAGTCGAATTGCAGAGGTCCTGAAAAAAAAGCGCCAACACTGCAAATACTGACTCTTTGCATACATGTCATGTAATTGTCGATAAAAGCCTTTGAAACGTATTAAGTGCTTGTAATTATATTTCAGTGCATCACAGAAACGACTGAAACAAAGATCTAAAAGCAGTTTAACAGCAAACATTGTGAAAACTAATATTTGTGTCATTCTCAAAACTTTTGGCCAT
This sequence comes from Clarias magur, assembly GCA_013621035.1. Lineage (NCBI taxonomy): Eukaryota > Metazoa > Chordata > Actinopteri > Siluriformes > Clariidae > Clarias > Clarias magur. The sequence continues at coordinate 22,837 of QNUK01001435.1, read as the reverse complement.
GACTTGTGTATGATTAAAAATGAATGAACATTTTAGTTATTTAAGTTATTTTTACGGTTACCATAAAAAATGCAAGTGTTCCCACCGCTGGTACCATTGACCCCATGATGCTGGTGCTGATTTGCTGGTAACCCTGCTGATGCTGGTCCCCAGTGTACCAGCACCAAAACACAATATATGCTAGTATAATTGCTGTTCAAACTGGTAACTAGCTATGATGGTCTATGCTGTTTTTTTTTTTTTCATTTTTAAGTAATTTCCATTGATTACTTTTTAAAAATATGCATTTATTGCCAGTGCATTCATATAAAAGGTTTGTGTTGTGTTTTTAGACAGCACAGCAGATATTTAATAAATGTAAAATGATGTATTTACATGTTTTGGTAAATTGATTATTTTTGTCTTTTTTATGTAAATGTATTTAACGATAACACTACACGGTCCATGTCTTTACATCTCACACTATTTTCAGTACTAGCTATTAAAATACAAGATAATGAGCTAAAATGGTAACCAATTTTAACTATCAAAACCTTGCTGGTGTCCCAGCATATACCATGTAAATCATGCTGAGCTATGCTGGATCGTTCAGCAGGCATGCTGGTCTTCCATCAGTTATGCTGGTTCACCAGCTAAACCAGCACCAGACCAGTACTAACCAGCAAGACCAATGCTGGTGGTAAGGTTTCATCAGCATAGATATTGTTACATCCCAGTCTAGGGTTGGGCCGTACAACAAAGGATTGGTTCGGGGTTCTATTTTAAACTGTATTTTGAATGTAGAACACAGTGGTATAATATAACAAAGAACTAGACAGATACGTTAATTTACAAACAAGTGAGGTTTGTATTGCTTTACAAAACGCACATGCAAATAAAGACACATACGCAACACCAGGCTCAGCTTCTGGGTGGACCCAGGCCAAAGTAATAAACAAAAAAGGGTATCTGTATTTTAGAAGCTAGCTTACCTAGCAAACAAAACACAAACAAAAGTACAGATGCCTTACCTTTCTCCCTAAACCAAAAACAGTGAACAAATCCCCTTTTCCCCAAAACAATTGGCAGCCACACCCCTACTAATGGTGAGTGCACAAACATACAGTGAAATCACAAACAAAATATTTACAAAGAGCCAGCAACCAAACCAAAAGGACAAGCACTAACCAGTATTAACCAGCATAAACCAGCATATGGTGCAAAATCAATTTAAAATCCCAAATTTCTACTGGGAATAAAATACAAACACATCTCATGAAGTCCACAAAGTAGAGACAATTTACCGCTTTCAACCTTTTTTCTTGCTTCAACACTTAGCCTTTAATGTTTTTGCCATTATTTACTCTCTATACCTGAACAAGTTTATAACACACTCTTGTTAAATTTTACCTTAGAAAACACAGAATTCCTAACTCACAGTCTTCACTTCCAGCTCTTCATGTGTCTTCTTGCTTTTTCTTCTTGTTTCTTCTAGATAGCAATGTCTTGGATTTGAGCTCTAATATTTCACGACAGCTAAGCTAATTAGCCATATGATAACAATTCTAAAGGGAATGCAACCACAGGGGGCACAATCCAGTGTCTTCTTGTGCCAGTCCCAAGTCTGGATAAATGCAAAGGGTCGTTGGCAGGAAGGGCATCCGACGTGAAACATTTGTCAATGATTTGCATGGTTGATTTGGCAATGACTTCCATACCGGATTAACCGGGTTAACAACGACCACCACCGGTGCAGTTGATTTACAGGGTGCTGGTGTCGAAGGAGGAGAGGAGGAAGGCGTGTTTGTTGGCAGAGAGAGAAGGAAAGGCAAGAGTTTAGGGTGACAGTAGGGACTTTGAATGTTGGGACTTTGACAGGGAAAGCAAGAGAGTTGGTTGACATGATGCAGAGAAGGAAGGTGGATATTCTGTGTGTCCAGGAAACCTCGTGGAAAGGTAGCAAGGCTAGAAGCTTAGGAGCAGGGTTCAAATTGTTTTACCATGGTGTGGATAGTAGGAGTTATCCTGAAAGAGGAGTTTGTAAGGAATGTTCTGGAGGTGAAAAGAGTATCAGATAAGTTGAGTCTGAAGCTGGAACTTGATGGTGTGATGTGCAGTGATGTTAGTATTTATGCCCCACAGTTAGGATGTGAGATAGAAGGAGAAATTCGACTACGGTCGGAATAAGTTAGATGAAGTAATGCAGAGCATCACAAGAAGTGAGAGAGGGGTGATTGGTGCAGATTTTAATGGACATGTTGGGGAAGGGAACAGAGGTGCTGAGAATGTGATGGGCAGGTTTGGTCTTCAGAACAGGAACACAGAAGGCCAGATGGTGGTGGACTTTGTGAAGAGGATGGAAATGGCAGTAGTGAATAAATTCTTCCAGAAGAGGCAGGAAAATAGGGTGACCTATAAGAATGGATGCAGAAGCACTCAGATGGAATACATCTTGTGAGAACGTTGTAATCTGAAAGAGATCACTGACTGCAAAGTATTGGTAGGGGAGAGTGTAGCTAGACAACACGGGATGGTGCTGTGTAAAATGAACCTGGTGTTGAAGAAGGTGAAGCAGACAAAGGAAGAGCAGAGGACAAAGTGGTGGAAGTTGAAAAAGGAAGGTTTTGTAGTTTTTAGGGAGGGGTTGAGACAGATTCTGGGTGGTCAGGAGGTGCTTCCAGTTGACTGGACAACTACAGCTAAAGTGATCAGAGAGACAGATACTGTAGGAGGGTACTTGGTGTATCATCAAGAAAGGGAAAAGTGGACAAGGAGACTTGTTGGTGAAACGAGTAAGTCCAGGGGTGTATACAGGGAAAAAGGCTAGCTCATAAAAAGGGAGAGACTGAGAGGCCTGAAGAGAGTAGAAAGGAGTACAGGGAGATGCAGTGTAAGGTGAAGGTAGAGATGGCAAAGGACAAACATAGGGCATTGGACAGTAAGGAAGGCGAGGCAAAGAGATAGCGATGGTAAGGATGTGCAGCATGTTAGAGTGATTAAAGATAGGGATGTAAATGTACTGACAGGTGCCAAGAGGGTGATGCGAGGAGTACTTTGTAGAGTTGATGAATGAGAAAAATGAAAGAGTAGAAGAGGTGACTGTTACTGATTTTTGCTACTTCCTGATCCACAACAGTGAGGTGAGGAGGGCATTGAAGAGGATGAAGAGTGGAAAGGCATTTGGTTCTGAAGACATACCTGTGAAGGTATAGAAGTGCTTAGGAGAGGTGGCAGTAGAGTTTCTGACTAGTCTGTTTAACAAGACTTTTTACACTTACTTTGAGGATGCTGATGGAGAAGTACAGAGAAGGAAATAGAGAGTTGCATTGTATCTTTGTAGATTTAAAGAAACGTATGACGGGGCGCCGAGACAGGAGCTGTGGTATTGTATGAGGAAGTCTGAAATGGCAGAGAAGTACTCTATGTTAGAGTGGTGCAGGACATGTATTAGAGCTGTAATGCAATGGTGCGATTTGCTGTAGGTGTGACAGAAGAGTTCAAGGTGGAGGTGGGTCTGCATCAAGGATCGCCTCTGTGCCCCTTCTTGTTTGCTATGGTGATGGACAGGATGACAAATAAGGTTAGACAGGACTCTCCAAGGACTTTTACAGATGACATTGTGCTTTGTAGCGAGAGAAGGGGACAGGTGGAGGAAAATCTAGAGAGGTGGAGCTATGCTCTGGAAAGCAGAGGAATGAAGGTGAGTCGCAAGAAGACAAAATGTGTGCAAATGAAAAGAACCCAAGTGGAATGGTGAGGCTACAGGGAGCAGAGGTAAAGAAGGTGCAGGACTTTAAGTACTTTAAGTAAGTAAGAGCAACGGAGAGTGTGGAAAGAAGGTGAAGAGGCATGTACATGCAAGCTGGAATGGGTGGAGAAAAGTGTAAGGTGTATTATGTGACAAAAGAGCATGAGCGAGAATGAAAAGAAAGGTGTAAGACAATGGTGAGACAAGCGATGCTCTACAGCTTAGAGACAGTGGCACTGAAGAAAAGACAGGAGCCAGCAGAGATGAAGATGTTGAGGTTCTCTTGGGGAGTGACAAGGATGGATAGGATAAAGAATGAGTCTATCAGAGGGACAACCTATCTGAAATGTTTTGGCGATGCGGTCAGAGAGGACAGATTGAGGTGGTTTGGCCAGGTCCAGAGGAGAGATTGTCATCATATTGGTAGAAGGGTGCTGAGGTTGGTACTGCCAGTAAGGAGCTCTAGAGGAAGAGCAAGGAGGAGAAGGGTGCTGAGGTTGGATGCGGTGAGAGACGGCATGAAGTTGGTGTGAGAGAAGGTTGGTGTGAGAGAAGAGGATGTGGAGGATAGGGTTAGTTGGATTCGCTATGGCAACCCTAAAAGGGAGAACAGCCGAGTAGCAAAGAAGAAGATAACAGCTCTAAAGGTAGCAGTGATGTGAAGCTTATTAGGATCTTTTAGAAAATTTTATATTCTAATTAATTTCATCAGTTATTCTGACTGCTAATTCAATATTTTTATGAGCTAATGCTGCATAAGAGTCATTATTAGGAATTTTTGAACTAAGGAAACCTTTCTGTAGCAGCTCTCCTTGACTTTAACTGAGTCCTACTGTATGTACAAATATTTGCTTTAGGTCAATCACCATTTTTTCACATTTACTTGTTAAATCTCTAACACTGATTTTACAGTTTGCTATTTGGAGGAAAATATACCTCATTTGGATGCGTATGTTTTTTTGTTGTTGTCCCATTTGATTTTGCTGATCTCCTAAACCTGTTTTCAACAGACACCTTATGACAGACATAAATGCCTTATGAAAAGCTATCAGGTCCACCTGACTGAACGCTTGGCATCTCCTCAAACCTCCTGGGATATATATATATTTTTTTCCCAGCTTGCAAATCCTTGACAAAGAGCCAGATGTATTTAACATCTGCTGACAGCACAATGTACACGCTGTGGCTGGAGAAATGTAACATCCAGAAACCACATCTTCCATTCAACCCTTTTTTTTCCTATGATATGACCAGCAGCCTTGCAAGAGCACAAACTGGGCACTTTATTTATTTATTTATTTATTTATTTATTTAATAATGAAAATGGATGGATTTTGACGATAAAGGTTTCCCTCCCTGAGGACCCAGTGGTCCATGATGCGTATGATCCGCAGTCACAACTTGATGTCCTTATGATGACATAGTCAGAGAGGCAGCACTGTATTAGATTTCCCAGCTTGTTCCTCTGCTGATTTCTGTTAAGTTCCTGAAGAGATCATCTTAACCGTGTCAGAAAAAAGTGCCAGCGTTGACAGCTCGCTGAAAATGTAGGCGATCAGATGACGTCAGCGTCCCCACAGACAATTAAAGGAGGCAGCGGTTGTTTTTTTTTTAATTACTTTTATTAGGAATTCAGTAAATGTGTAAAGAATTTCAAGCAAAGCTCGTAATGATGGGAATGAGTAGAAGTATAAAAACATCAGATCCTCCAGAAGTACTGCGTTAATGAATTCATTAGCATAGAAACATGATCAGTGACACGGGTCACATGATAAAGTGGATGTCGTGGTTAGCATGAGAATGGTTTGATTCGACTTTGTAGACTGAAGCAGTGATACTGACAGCGATACTGGAGACTCATTCCATCACCTTCAACTTGATTTTATCTGCCATAGAGTCAGCTTGCTTGTTCTGAAAGTAATAAAGTTTCTCTTGACGTTCTCGAACTAGCAGAAACATTTGTGCTCGTAAAAATAAATGCTCCTGCCTGCTGCCGTCTCTTCCTTTTGCTTGTGTAATTTGATCCTAGCCCAGACCGATTAGCCCATAAATAAGTCAGGAGAAAATAATAATGGCAGAGCAGGAGATGTAGGGTTTGCTCAGTGCAATCTCCGCTCCATCTGAATCATTCAGAGTGCATCTCGGCTGATTACGGCATGCGGGATAAACGGCTTTCGAATCGACACATGGCACAAACGATGTCGCGCCAACGTAACACCATCCATGCAGCAATGACTATTTAAACCTGACAGGGAACTCCGATAATGAGAGTCACTGAAAAATCTTTCTTTCAAGCTTCCTGTCTGAATTTAGTTTCTAATCATGGTGAACAAAAGGAGCGGTACTGATCATGCTTTGAAGCCAACGTACACTTTGTTTCTGTTACATAAACTCTGCTTTGTTTCTTTCTTTTATGAAAATCTTTATATTGAGACTCTTTTGAGTATTTTTGTTTTTGTCAGCTTTTCTATGCCCTCATTAATTCGATTGTTACTTTCCGGTCACAACGACTTTATTCATTTGATATTGAGACAATGAATCACTGAGATGCCTCGACATATTTATCCAGCGTTGTTAGCAGATGCTTGTTATATGCCGTTTCCTGGCAGAAGTTGCAAGAATAAATAAGCGGTAAATGTGCTGACAGCCTTTTTAAAGTCTGCACAGGATGAGATGAGAAGGAAGACATATTTTTCATGGCGGGATGGGAGGCAGTGTGAAGGATTTGGCTGCTGATCTGATAAGGACTTCGGTGTCTCTGGGAATTGCATGACAGAGCTCGGGAATTACTGCCAGATTGACTCGGATTGCTGACAGCACGGATTGCTCACTCACTTTATACTGTTTTAACCTATACAATGGAACCTCGGATTTCAAGTAAAGTGGTTTGCGAGTGTTCCGCAAGACGATTTGATAAATTTTGACTTGAAAAACGAACAAGTCTTGGTTTACAAGTATCATGTAGCATGCATGCGCTTCTTATTTTGACACCGAACGTCACGTGATCACAACTGAGCTAATGGTTTCTCTCTCTCTCTCTTGCGCTGCATAATTGTGGGTAATCGTGTCTCCTGCTTGGTCTTATAAATAAATAAATAAAATATTTTATTTTGTGTTTGTATGCGCGTGTACAGCCCGCGTGCATTATAATACACACAGAAAACTTGCGCACAAATGGAAACACATATCTGTTTGGATTTATTTTTTACTTTTTTTTTTAAGGTAAAGTGCAGGTTAATGTTTTATTTTTACGTAATATTGTGTATTAATTATTTTATGTCTTTTTTTTTTTTGTTGTTGTTGAATGACTAATTAGAGTTTCCATTATTTCTTATGGGAAAATTTAATTTGGTTTATGAGTGTATTGATATATACGAGCCCCCTGCCAGAACAAATTATGTTCGTAATCCAAGGTTCCACTGTATACAGGATCGCAATGAGACTTAGGGCACGAGACCGGGAACAACCAGCACAGGGCGCCAATTCATCGCAACGCACACATATACGCTCATACATTATGGACAATTTGGGAATGCTTGGGAAGTTAATCTGCATGTCTTTGGACTGTGGGAGGAATTGGAGTACCCGGAGGAAACCAACAAAGCATGGAGAGAACATAAAAACACATGTACACAGACCTGAAGTGGGAACCAAACCTGGCGGTGCAAGGCAATAGTGCTAACTCCTAAGCCATCGGGCCACCTGCTGATTGTATCGATAATGTGAATCTCTAATCAGTATAAGCATATCAGTGTCAGACAGGTGTCACTGTGTGCAAAAAAGGAAAGAATTTTTCACAATTTTCTGCAAATAAAGAAGAGTATTGGGTGTCTGGCGCTGCTTTAACTCTGAGAAACAGTGGGTTTTAATGGCATATTGTGAGGGGAAAAAGCAAAAGCTACTGCTACAGGAGCTTGTAATAATTTTTCTCTGAATGATCTGTGGTTGAACTCCACAGATCTGAGAAAAAAGTCATTTCTCTGAAGGAAATCTTTAATAATGTAATTGCAGCAAAAATCTTTTGCTTTGGAAAGAAGGGAAAGTTCTGAAATACAACGAGGTCCGCTGTGGTCCTGATATTCACATTTAAACAAACAACAGAAATCAAGTTTACTCTAAAATAACAGAGAATGGTTGGAATAAGTAAGGGGTGAAAAGAGTCCATGGCACCCTGTCTAGTGAATATTTCACTTCCTCATGTCAGAGTACATAAATATGCCCAAATGTTCCCCAAATCATTTGCCGTTGTGTTATTTGAATGAACTGCATTGCCCCATGGTTCTTCCCATTCTTCCTTGCAAACATAAAAGGCATGTGACAGATTTCTTTGTAATGAATGAAGGTGGCTGGCCCCAAATGCAACCAAACCACTGAGAAACCTGCAAAGGCCACTATTAACTCAAGTCCACGTCGCCACTTTGTCTCTGTCATCGCCTGCCAGCTGCATGACAGCCTTGATCCTTTGAAGTTTAGATGCATTTGCTTGACTGTTGACCAAATCTAAATGCAGCCCAAGCTTGAACCAGTCAAACCTTTTACACCAGGACCTGTGTAGTGGATCTGGTTCAGATAAATGAGGGATTATGTGAACTTAAGAGGCCTGCAGCTGGCAGCTCCGAGCTGGAAAAACAAGACTGAGCTACCAGGGAATTAAATGTCATTAGGCCGATTCCTGTCATTAGGCTGTCAGTCATCAGGAAACAATTTGTGATAATTTAGCATGTGAGGTAATAAATTCAGTACTTCCTCAGTGAATTGTTGTGCGCAGACGAAAAATGGAAAAATGCCAAAGTAACTCAGCTTCAAGTTCATTTCTACTAACCAAAACACTGTTTCTAAATTAATTAACACATCTTTAACTTTTATTTACAAAAAAAATTCACATTATATAATACAATAATATATCAAACATGGAACCTTAAAACCATGCCATTACCCAGTATGTAGTGATTCCTTATTGAACTGAACATGCTCAGTAATCTAAGCACTCAGATTTTTCCTTTAAGCAAACTACTGCACTCTCCCCCTTCGTATATTAGGAGGGACACGAGTCAGTGGTGGTGGCTATGTGGTCTTGCTTATTTGCATAAATAAATAAATAAATAAATAAGCAAGCCTTTTTTTCCTTTAGGAAACTGCCCTAGTTAGACTCACAGACCCATGTGTTTTGAATAACTACATGGTGTTGGGCATAAACATCTCTAACAGAAGATTCTGGTTGGGTCTCACGAAACCGTGGATTACTGCGGAGGTGCGTGCACTTCTGAGAACCAGAGACTCTGCCTTCAAGGCGGGGGTCAAGGCGGCCCTAAGAACAGCAAGGGCCAAACTGTCCCGGGCCATCAGAGAGGCGAAGCGTGCACACGCCCAGAGAATCCACAATCACTTCAGAGACAGCGGGTGACACACGGCGCATGTGGCAGGATATACAAGCCATCACTAACTACAGGACTTCATCACCTTCCTGTGACAGTGACGGCTCCCTTCCAGATGCGCTGAACAACTTCTACGCACGGTTCGACATGCAGAACGACGTGATGCCGAGGAAGACTATCCCTCCGCCGAACGACCAGGTGCTGTATCTCACCACGGCTGATGTGAGGAAAACTCTACGCAGAGTCAACCCACGTAAAGCTGCTGGACCAGACAACATCACAGGCAGAGTGCTCAGAGAATGCGCAGAACAGCTGGCAGGTGTTCTCACCGACATATTCAACATCTCTCTGAGCAGCGCCGTCGTTCCCACATGCTTTAAATCTACCACCATCGTCCCCATGCCGAAGAAGACTTCAGTGTCCTGTCTCAATGACTACCGCCCTGTTGCACTCACACCCATCATCATGAAGTGCTTCGAGCGGCTCGTCATGAGACACATCAAGACCCTGCTGCCTCCCTCACTGGATCCCCTGCAGTTCGCGTATCGTCCAAACCGTTCAACGGACGACGCCATCTCCACCACACTCCACCTGGCACTGTCACATCTTGACAAGAAAGACACTTACGTCAGAATGCTGTACATAGACTTCAGCATTCAACACAATCATCCCCCAACTCGGGAAGCTGAGCTTGTTGGGCCTGAACACCTCCCTCTGTAAGTGGATCCTGGACTTTCTGACTGAAAGACCTCAAGCAGTGCGGATCGGGAGCTACACCTCCAGCACCACCACACTGAGTACTGGGGCGCCCCAGGGCTGCGTGCTCAGTCCCCTGCTGTTCACACTGCTGACTCATGATTGTGTAGCGACACACAGCTCCAATCATATCATCAAGTTCGCTGATGACACGACCGTGGTGGGTCTCATCAGCAAGAACGACGAGTCAGCGTACAGAGAGGAAGTGCAGAGGCTAACGGACTGGTGTACAGACAACAATCTGTCTCTGAACGTCGATAAGACAAAATAGATGGTTGTTGACTTCAGGAGGACACGGAGCGATCACTCTCCGCTCAGCATCGACGGCTCATCTGTGGAGATCGTCACAAGCACAAAATTCCTGGGCGTCCACCTGGAGGAGAACCTCTCCTGGTCCCTCAACACCAGCTCTCTGCATAAGAAAGCCCAACAACGTCTTTTCTTCCTGAGAAGGCTGAGAAAGACACGGCTTCCACCACCGAACCTCACCACCTTCTATAGAGGAACTATTGAGAGCATCCTGAGCAGCTGCATCACTGTCTGGTTTGGGAATTGTACCATGTCAGACCGCAAGACCCTACAGCAGATAGTGAGGACAGCTGAGAAGATCATCGGGGTCTCTCTCCCTTCTATCGAAGACATTTACACCACACGCTGCATCCGCAAAGCCACCAGCATTGTGGCTGACCAGACGCATCCATCACACTCACTCTTCACCCTCCTGCCATCTGGAAAAAGGTACCGAAGCATTCGGGCACTCGCATCCAGACTGAGAAACAGTTTTTACCCGCAAGCCATCCGTCTCCTCAACACAAAGAGACTGGACTGATAAACACACACACACACACACACACAAACACACACACACAAATCACGCAGACGAACTAAATAACATCTGGACTGAACTGATAAACACACATGCACAATCACACTGATGCACATCCACCTCAATCTGCTCATACCTACCTACCTGTGCTGCTCCTCGCAATTTTTTGCACAATATTTATTTGACTGCTATTTGCACACAATACTCTTGTCAAAATGTAAGCTGTTTACTGCTGCTCTTCCCACTACCTCAATTCATACTTCATCAAAAAAAGGACTGTTATGCGTTACATTGTTGTGTCTGTCATGTACCTCTTTGTTTGCACATTTGCACGTGCACTTTGTCTATTGTGTATTTTTTGTATAGAAATTTGATCGTTCTTTTAGATTAACTTAAAAATGTAAAAATGTGTGTTGTAAATTTATGTCGTTGCATGTATGTTGCACCCTGGTCCTGGAGGAACGTTGTTTCGTTTCACTGTGTACTAACTGTATATGGTTGGAATGACCATAAAAAGCCTACTTGACTTGACTTGAACAGAAATCAGGTTCAAATGATCACCTCCAACAAGAACAGCAGACTAAAGGGTGATGAAGATGCTGATCATCTTTACATGATTACAGCCTTAAATCAGAACCAGATAAACCCAACAATGACAGCCAGAGCTACTAGCATGCTGAATCTACTGGAATGAATCAGGAGACAACAATCATTACAATTATGTGGAAAGCAACCCCATTATAGATTGATTATAATCAGTCATTATTCAGTGCTCAGAATTTCCATGAATCACTTCTACATCACTTCTGTAAAATAAGCTATTTTTAAATCCTTTAACTGTTTCCACTCAGTTCAGGTCCAGCAAGAAAGATTAAAAATGCAAGAAAATGTGTTTCACCAATCAGTTCATCACGGGATTGACCCGTCATCGTCTGTGTCTTTGAACACATCGACCTTAGACCTTTGCTCGACCTTGGCGGACTCTGGGATGAGTCATTGTTGAGTTCATTGTTGCACCCTGTGGGAAGGTTGCTTTAGAGCCTGGTGAAAGAACCGACAGCAGCACACGTCGTCTCTGTCAGTTTTACAGTGCCTGGAGACTCCAAGACATGGAGGGTGGCTCATGGGCAGCTGCTGGCGAGGAAAACCTGCAGGTCTAGGGTTAGGAAAGAAATTCATCTGTGATTATCTAATATGTCTCTGTTCCTGACCTCGAATTGAGTGATAAGATCAACAAAGGGAACACGTCACTCCTTCCTGAAGCAGCACAGAACGTGATAAGACATATTAAGCCGGGTGATGTGACAGAGTGACTTTAACCTGAGATCCTCTAGGTTTCAGAGGAACCACCACCTGAAGCAGATCTGCAAATCTGTGTGACCAGTGATGGCAGAATGAAGCTCTGAGCTGAGGAGAGACTCCTTAACTCTGCACTGCTCGTTGTTGAACCTTCCTGCTTATTAAGATACAGCTGGCCTGAGAGGACATCTCCAGCTTTGAATTACAGGGAATTAGCCGCGCACAATCGGCCGGTTTGTTCCGAGGCGCTTCGTGCCGTCATTATAGCTGTAAGACATCGTCCCTGTCTGCACATGAGCAGGCACATTACACCAACACACTCATAACAACATGTCGATGTAAATGGAGCTTAAAAGAGATCTTACAGTGGTGATCTTGAGTGATCCCAAGATTATAGATTGCCCTCCTAATCTACCATAATTTATTTTAGTTTAATTAGTACATGAATAAACATGAATAAACACTAAACGATGGAGGTGATGGAGGACCTTTCGTTGATGGTTAATACGATAAACATACCGTAGCTAACTGGTTATGGTTCTGTTCTTAAAATTCTGTTAGACCCGACTCCAGGATTTCATCAAACCACTGTGAACGTCTACTGGACTTCATTTTATAATGTTTGCTAGAAGAAGAAGAAAAAAAAAACTTCACCATTTGCACTCAGGAATTAATATTTACTGCGGAGATTTTTGACCTGCAGATGTTTGTATTTTTAAGCTGGTTCGTGAGACTCAGGATCAGGACCTGCTAACAGCCCTGCAGAGATTTGTGTTTACACTCTTGTAAAGCGAATCCGGTCTAAGAAAGCTCTCAGAATGAGCAAATGTGTTGAATCGGGGGTGTTACATGAGCTACTGAACCCTGATGTTCTGGAGCATTTGAGACTTGAACAGTCATTCATTCAAAGTCTCTCCTAACAGTATCAGTGTCATCAGATACACTAAAACCAGGAAGTCTATCTGATGACTCTGGTACTGTTAGGAGAGAGCAAAAGGTGCAACGGTGTTCCTTCACCGGTCTCAGCACTGACGCTTCATCACATTAGCAGAGCAGAGAACGTGGCACACTGGATGGATGCAGTGTGATTCCCCGCTCACGCCACCTGCCGGAGGAAAAAGGCCCTTTCATGTGGCCGTGTTAGCTGTGTTGGACAAGCGCTGCTTTGAACTTTGGCTTTTGTTGCCAGGCAACAGGAGCAAGTCGGCAAAACTGTGGCTAAACAGAGTCAAGAAGAGGCAGTGTGGTGTGGGGCATCTGAACGACTGGCTTTTAGGATTCGATTTAGAAAATGTAATCATGTGATTTATTGTGAGATTTCAACTCATAACTTTACACCATACAAATGAATAACAGTAGTGAACCGCCTTGGGTTCTTTTAGAGCTGACATGTTTTAAGAGAGACAAAGCTTTCACTGGCTCTTTTCTTGTCTGAAAGCTCATAGTGTATCTCTCTCGCTCTCTCTGTCTCCCTCTCAGTGTCAACTGATATGAAAACCTGTTCATAAGTCTAATATCCCTGCAGCTCCTGGTGTTATATTACCGATCCTGTCGGTCGCACGGCTTCTATTGAAGCTCCCAGTGTGTTAGCTGATGAATGGAAACTGAGATAAGAGAGAGAGAAAAAAAAAATCAAGCATGGGCGTGCGCCCAAATCTAATATCGCTCCTCGCTCACTCCTCATTCGCTAGCTCGACGGCCTCTCCTATGCGCAGCTGTGCAAAGGGGCGGAACCGCGGGAACCGGTGAGGCATCTCCGTTATTGATCCCCGCGCTATAAAACACAGCATAGCTCGCAGTCTGTTGGGATCCTGAAGTGTAAAGCGCCTTTGAGCTCACTGGCGGAGCTCCCCCGGCTTCGCAGCTCTCATTGTGAGCCGGATTCTTGTGACCCTGCTGCCGAGGACGAATAGGCCTCAAGGAGGTGTACAGTACTGCAAGTCACGGCCCTTGTTCCCAGCCGGGCCGCCGGACGCCAAAGAGGACTCGCATCTGAGGCCGCGCCCACAGAGAGAGCTGGGAGGGGCCAGTCCAGCCATCCCTCAAGAGCAGAGCCAGCACGAGCGAACTGCACAGGAGCTGCTGTCCACGCGGGCCCACGCTGACACTGCCCATCGTCACCACTCACCAGCCTGTGCCCGCATGCCAGTTCAGAGTCGTATATTTCAGAGTTGTACTGTAACAAACACACAAAATCTCGTATCCGTAAACGGTCGTGGCCAAAGATCTTGAAATCCAACTCAGCAAATCTTTTTTTTTTTTTTCGCACAATTATTTTTGACAATGATTTTCTTCCATAGTAATGCAGAGCCAGATGAAGGCGAAATGCCATCAAATTCTTATGAAGCCACGCCCCTGGCCACAAGCGACCTCTTTGATTTCAAGCGCAAGAGAGGCAACAGCTTTATCATGCAAAGGTGTTCCTTCATTTACAAAAAAAAAAAAATAAATATATATATATATATATATATATATATATATATATATATATATATATATATATATACCCTTGTCCTTTTTGAACTACATTGGAATTCCCTCCACCCCACCCCTGCTGTTAAAAAAAAGTAACTCTGTAACTTTTACTCTGAATACATTTTTAACAAGCTTCTTTTTACTTTTACTTGAGCTTTTTAGACTGGTAACTTTACTTGTACTTCAGTAACATTTTACTCAAGTTACTGTACTTTTACTTGAGTACAAATCTTATTACTCTTTCCACCTCTGGCCAAAGGTAAAAAAATAAATAAATAAATAAATAAAAAACTAACCAAAAACAAGAGGGAACATGAAATGAACGGTTGGAGTACTGAGCAGTACAACTGTTTACATATTCTACTCTGTATTTCCAACATTGATGTATTATGGGGATTATGGCTCCAGTACACTGTAAACCTTAAGGCTCAAAGTAATTAAACATATCGAGTACTGTTAACGTAAATAATTTCAGTAAGTTAAAATGGATAGACGTTGATGAGTATTTAGAACTTTTTGGTATTTGAGTTTGCAGAAATGACACTTTTCAAGTCAGCCGAACAAATTCGATATTTTAAGTAACTGTAACTGTCACCTTAAAGGTCCACCGATTTTAAAATCGTTCAGCCTAGCGATTTTGTGTCTGATGTCATCAAAGCAATAGGGCACTGGTGGCTCAGTGGGAGGTGTTTCGTCTGCCGTAGATGTTTACTCCCAGAACTCATCGCATAAGCGTCTCTGTGTTGGTTCTTTGTGGTGGAAATGGTTTGTCTCTCATTAAGCGTCGTCCTGTTCTCTTCAACACCGTGTCAGTCTCTGGAGCTCTCGTTCCTTTTACACACCGTTTAATGTCTTTACTGTGCCGTCGATGCTTACGTATCCATCTGGCCTGCATAAGTAAGTGTCCTTCTATCAGCATTTGGAGCTCATGTGCCGATTAGAAGAGTAATGGTTCAGGGGGACTGATGCTTTCCACCAGATAGAATCCTTCATCCTTTGTCTTTCACTGGTGGGATGCCGCGCTTTCCCATGACCCCCAAACCTGCCGGCCACAAGCTGCTGTAAGGATGCTTCTTTTCAACAACAATCAAAATCAACTCACTAGGAGTTCTTTTTATTTGAAGAGAAGAAGGATGTCGAAGGTCAGATTCCTGATCGCTCATTGATCTCGCAGATATCCATTAGTGCGTCAGATTACAGAAGCCAAAGGACTCATTATTTTCACGAGCCATGCTTCATATTTCACGCCAGTCGGCATGGTTACACCACGATGCGGAGTCGGAGTTGCTGCTCGGGAAATGACTCCCGTTCTGCTGCGCATCTTTATGATCTGTCTTAAAAAATTAACAGCTGACGCAGAATGCGTATTTATTGTTATCTAATTACAATGTACCTACGCAGCACTCGCTTTGATCTCCCTACTATAAAGAAAAAAGATTTTTGATGGGTGTTATTTCAAAAGGAAACTTTTTCTCATGTTAAAACTGAAACTCAAAGAGTTAGGTGAGCCATCTTTTCTCACGGTGCTGTGTAAAAAAAAAAAAAATAATAATAATAATAATAATCTACTCGGGTTTAATAGATCTTCTAGGAAGCTGGACCTGAACACTTAAAGCCGGTAGAGTCTGGGTGGATTTCTTTTGAACTTCCAGTCTGTAGTTCAAACAGATACGCTGCAGATTTATGCTTCAGAACACTTTACAAACCATTAGTGTCGACCCTGGAGCGCGGCGTTTGGGAGGTACAGTATTGAGCTTTATTTTGCAGTGTGGTGAAGGATGAGTGGCTGCTCTCAGAAGAACCCGTTCCTGCAGAAAATCCCATCCGTATGAAGAAGAACAGCAATACGAGATTGATATCAATTCTGGGCCGGTGACATGAACAGAAAGTATTACTCGAGTTATAGTGAAATTAGTCGTCTAAATAGATCATCGGGGGAAAATGTGATTTTGAGTTTTTCCTCAATTCGCCGGAAAAAAGGATGAAATCGTATATTCAATGAAACTTAAACTAGAATATCGTGAGCGATATCTGCCTCTAGTTCCATGCTGATTAGACATTTTAGGTCCTAAAGAAAAATGAACATTGTGCTCAACAAAGAAAACTAGAGCTGAAGCTAACTAACAATAAATATTATCTGTCTTATAGCTAGCTGAAGGCTTATTACTCACATGTTGTTACAGTGCTGATTGATATTAGATATTATTAGGAAGTGTTTTTTTTTTTAGGAGTAACATAGAAAGAAACGTGGAAAGAAAACGTCTCGGGCTACTTTGCTGTAACGTTGTAGTCACCTGAAAAAGCGGGAATGCTGCGCGCCAATGCCGCACTGCTCGCGTGACTGGTCGTCCTTTCAGACAAGAGATTGAGCTGGGGATGTTTCCGGTTCACTCCTATTTATAACCTGCAGGTGCACGTCATCAGATGAGGTTATATAAGCCAAAATCTGGCCTGTTTGATACACACATGCTTCACAACCGGTTGAACAAAGCGATGTTCTCATAGCATTTTCACGCGGCATCGAGTGCAGCTTATGAAAGGGAACAACGGACTTGAAGATTGCAATCAGACAAAAAACACAAAATTCTATGTTTCGTACAATTGATTACGATACAAAATGTTATTTTATATTTTGTATCTAAACTGGTGAAGTGAATTAATACTGGAATGTTTTTACTCACTCAAAGTGCCTCTGTTTTCACTCATTGTCGCAAATGCAAACTGCATTAAAATGAGGTTATAGCATGTAAATATTGATTTAAGAGGACGTGAAGAGGTGTCTATAAAATGACTGTCGATCTAGAACCGAGAAACGTTCGGGATTTTTTTTTTTATCTAAGTCTTGCACTAGGTACAATTTTTAAAAATATGAACTTTTGCACATTTAAGTAGAGTAGCAGAGCCGCCGGATGAGAACGTCGTGCAGGTGTGTACGGTGTCACATTGACCACGCTAGGCTAACCGCGACAGTCTGGCTCCAACACGCACGTCAGACTTCAGCAAGAAAGCAGCATAAAGGCCTGTCACGTGATGCTCACGCCGTTTCTGCACAATATATTTATATAAACATGTATCGACTCCTCAGTGCTGAGCTGTCAGTTCGCTCAGGCACGAGTGTGTTGTTTTGTGCATTAGGATCATTATGTTGCGTTGTCATTGACTGTCATTAACATTGCATAAACACACAGAGGCAGTAATAACCCCGGCTCAGCCATGAATCTGTAGAAACTGTTACTTTACCGATTAGCGTCTCAAGTGCAGTGTGTTTATCTCGGGCTAATTGAGTAACTCATGTAGAGTTTAAGGAGACACGTTCGTCCATTTCACTGATTAATACTGACGTGAAATAGTGTTAATGATGAGATGATATGTTAATTGCCGCGGCCTGACGAGTTCTGGTTAGTGTGAGGGACGGGGTTAGCAGGTGGAGGCGACTTTATTCTTATGCTATCCAGTGCGTTTCTCTCAGGGGGTAACTTGCAGGGTAACATTAAAATGTATTATTTATAATAAAGAGAAAATCATATGAATTTCTCTTTAGAATGGGGGAAGAAAAAAAACAAAACTGAAAAATCTTTTGACATTTTTTCCTTTCTTTTATTTTTTCGGAAATTAACATTTTAATTTCATTCAATTTCAACACGTTCAGTTTGTTGGTGGTATATTAAAAATAATGAGGCGTCTCTGAATGATTGACGTCTCGTGTCAAAAAGCTTTTAGAAGCTTTAAAAGAGTAAAGATTTCTTGTGAGCAAAAAAAAAAAAAAAAACAGACGAGAATAAATCTGATCCGTCGTGACGCTGAAGCTTTTCGTATATCGACTAGTGTTTTGCAGCTTTATCTGGTCACACTATGATGACAGAATTATTGGCACCCGGTAGCCAGCAATAAATATCATTTAATAAATGAATATGCTGGAGAAGTAGGATGTGCACGGTGGGGGGAGGGCGAGTTGGTGACCTCAGGATTATAATCATCGAGCAACAAACACCAGTAGTTTTAATAACAACACATTATTGTTTCTATGGCAACAACTTCAGGGCAGAGCATTTGGTGGTAGAAGACAAGAAGACTTGATTATTTGGATGTTAGATACTAACTTTAATATTTCACAACAGATAGCAAGTCCGTCATCCTCTCGTTTATATACAGAACTGGTTACGGATGGTGAATTGCCGTGGGATAAGAGGAATAAACGTCACTTCATTACATGCTGTTATAGACACATAACCAACTCCAGCTTAGTAACCGTCACTCTGCTTTGCCTTGTGCTGCATTACACGATCCCATCGTTGATTATTTTGCTATAATAAGACCCCTCGTCATGTTTTATCCCTTACTTCTGGAAGGCTCTTCATACGGCTCTCACTTTATAACACTCATGCTGTACTGTATCACACTCGTTTGTTTATTCTTGCCCACATTTCTGTATTTCCGCGTTTCGTTCTCTTTACGAAAGCCCGGCGTGATTTATAAGAACGGATGTCTGTTTGAAATCTTATTAAAACGTATTCCTGACTTCTTGTGTGTATAACATGCTGAGTGTCTGTTACGGTGGATGAATATCTAAATGCACCTTTCGAGACTTATTGCGTGGTTTTGCCACACGCCTCACGACTTGGTGCCGTGACCCGGAGTGTCTGTGACTAGCACCAGTCGGTGGCAAAAGCATAAGGGTTATCCGGTGCTAACGTACGAGCTCTAAGAATGGAGACGTCTGATTCTTGAGCCCTGTAATGGACTTAATGCTTTTGGCAGCGCGATTTGACGGCATTGGATTCATTATTCATAACCGGAGCCACAATAGAAGCACTTCTTGGTAGCGGATTCAGACGACTGGAGCAGACTTTACGTTGGCAGGAATTCACACAGAGCTCACTGGCTGTAATAGATATTACACAACTGGCAATCTGTGCGTGTCAGAATTACACCAAGTCGCTCAGCGTTGTGTAGTAACGAATCTGCGGCGCTGGAATTCAATATCTCGAGCTCTTTAGCACTGAGTGTGCTTCTGTAGAAGTAGAGATCTTTACTTTAAAAGTTCTGATTAATTGCCAGAAAAAGAGCTGCACAGATCTAAATGTGTATTGCAGGCTGTTCTCACATGCTGAGGCGTCTCTCTCTCTCTCTCTCTCTCTCTCTCTCTCTCCAGCTCTGGCGTAATGGACTGCCAAATGAAACGATTTGCTCCAATAACACTTCACAAAGCTGCCTAACGTTTAGCGTGCTTTAGAATTTCATAGCTTTGCAGGTAAGCGGGTTAGGCGCTCAGACGTTCCTCCTGCGGAGACGCCGGAACTGTAAATCTGTGCCACAGATGAAGATCTACACATGTGACGTGGTGTCAGGATGAATAAAATGAACTGTGTGAAACAAGATGATGTATTTAATCTTGACATATTTGAACATCCACATTACTAACTGACTATCACACCCGTGTCCCACACACGTGTGATCACTACAGTAGGTTAATTTTCATCCCCTCTCCCTTTAATGTACGCTCCTCGTTTAATGCATGACCTCGTGCAGAAGTGATTATGATGTGTAATACAGCGTGAGCTCGTTGCATACGAGGAGATCAATATCAAGAGGAATTGAAATAGGAATGAAATAAGATGTGTAATTACAGGAAGGTGCGTGAAAAGGGGTTTTAATTGATTTGTTTCTGGGTGTTCACAGGGTTAACAGACTCAGTTCAGTTTCTTCAGGTTGTTAGTTAGAATACTTTGCAAGTCTGGGACGGTTTAATACATGGCCCGTGTTTTCGCTCGGACGTTTCGCGCGCCTGCAGCGTTCCCCAGCATTCCGTGGATGAGTCGGATGTTTAATTCTGCTGCAGAGAATAGAATAAAATTCAAAAAGTGTTGGCGAGTAAAAGTTGTGCTGGTCGCCTCCGAGTGGCGCAGTGGTTAAAGCGCTCGCCCTATCATCCGGAGATCGCTAGTTCGAATCCCGGGTGGTGCTGTAACCTCTCGCAGCCGGAGGTCTAGAGAGAGCTGATTGGCCGAGCTCTCTCAGAGGGGAGGGATGAGAGGTACTTAGTGCTCCGACATTAATCGCGGCTCTACAGCCAGTCAGGGGCGTCTGTGAGCTCGCGCAGCGGAGGGAGCGGATAGCGCTGTCTTCCGAGTGTGTGACTCCGCCCCCAACGGTGCGCGAGCGAGCAGTTCGAAAAGATGCGGTCGGCTGGCGTCACGTGGTTCGGAGGAAACACGTGATAGTCTTCGGCCCTCCCGGCTGAGTGGTAGTAGTAGCCTTAATGTGGGAGCGCCCCCTAGTGACGGGGAGGAATTGGACGCGACTCAATTAGGGAGAAAATCGGGGAAAAATCCAAAAAAAAAAAAAAGTTGTGCTGGTCAGGTTTGATTTATTAAGTGACGCTTTTTCCTCGCCTGCTGCTAACCTGTCAGTCATGACAAAATAGATGAATCTCACAGCTCGCTGCGTCTCGGTTGGCTTTTATTTTTTTCAGGATGCAGAAATAAGATTCCCATCTTCATATCATGTTGTGATTGCAATCATTTCAGCTTCAGCGCATCAGTAGGTAAGAGCCTGGAGCTTCTTTCCAGGTCTTTCACCTTCTTTTCCCTCGATGGCCCTGTCAGTAATCCTGCCTAGTCTTCTGTTTCCAGAATGGACAGACCAACCTAATCGATATTTAATGTATATTTATAGTTGCTACATATGTTATTTGGCTCTTGGCTCAGCGATCCTGCAGCAGCACTCGGCTTTAATGGAGTCATGTTCCTCACAAATCTGGCAGGAGAGCCAGGGCTTCGGTTTAGCAAAATGTATTGCTTTAGATTGAAAAAAGTTTGTGGGAGTGGTGGTCATTACGCTGCTTAGACTAGAGTTTCTTTCAGATGTCTACCAGATGGTCCATCACTGATCCAACACCAGTTACTGCTGATGTGTCTTTTCCACCTTAACCAAAAACAATATGTTCATATGTATATGTAGTGATTAATGTTTCTCGGAATTCACTTACATGCTCAATTTACACCTTAGATGTGACAAGTGTGCATGTTACTGTAAGTCGCAGGTCTTGGGGAGCTTGTGTGTTCACAATGCAATGTCGATTTAAACGTATCTGTCCTCTGATAGTCCTCCGGGAATATTATTGTGTGTTTTTGCTATATAGTGAAGACATTTTGGTTTGAGATCAAAAGATAATTCTGTGACTCAGGCTGTGGACATCCAGATATGTTAATTCATGGAAATCAACCTTAAAACTTGTTGAAGAGCTCAGAATATCTGAATGTTTGAACCCTAGGATTCACCTGGGGATACTGTGTTGTTTAAAAAGGATAAACCAATCCAAAATGAAATCCAAAATGTAGGAGCCATTGGAAGCTGAGAAAATAGGGACAATCATTGGGTGTAGCCAATGTGGAATGTTCTGAAAAAGAATGAACCTCCTTGCTGGACCATCAACCAGACATAGACAGAAAACCAACAAAATAACAATCAGTGACGCGAATCAAACCCTGAACCATGAAGGTATGATGGTAGATCTTTTCAATAAGACTTCAGAAATATGGTGACCACAGGATTGTAATTCACAATGGACGAGCCCCAAATGTCCTGGAGTCAAGATGAACATCTAAAAGCTCATGGAGATGCAGCAAAGTGTGATTCCTCTGTGACACTTAGGGGCATGCTGTGGAAGCAGATATAAGCAACTACCTGCTGACACCTTCTAGAGACAACAATCGAGATCCAATTCCATGGTGGAAAACACACAGAGTAAGCTTTCCACCTCTCGCCAAGCTTGCATGGAAATATCTTACTATTTCCTCTACAAGTTCCCCATCAGAGAAGGTTTTCAGTTCAAGTGGCAACATAATCACAAAGTCTCAAGCCTGCAATGGTGGAGAGATTGGCTTTCGAACGTCTAGCCTTGAATGAGTAAATTAATGCAATAAATGCAGCATTTAAAAAAAAAAGTCAAATTGGTATATTTGAATATTTATATTTACAGTTTTACCTTATTACAATTTCTTTGTTTTTATAACAAATATGTTTTTAATAAACCACTCAGGGTTGGTTGGGTTTAAACAGTAGCTACTAGATGTTTACTACATTTCAGTTTTCAAAAAGAGGTTTGTAATTGTTGAATACATTTTGTCACTCATGTTAATTCCCTAATATGATAATGAAGTGGCCCCCTTAGTGTAGTGCTCTGCTTTAACCTGAAACATACAATACATAGTCTTCCCATGACTGGATCGCTTCTAGATGCCAGACGGCGCTTTTTCATAAAAAAATAAAATAAAAAAAAATAGCTCCCTTATTTTCGGGTAAGAAGCAACATTCATTATTAATATCATAACATACTAAATCCTTAATTTGCCAAAGGCCAAAAGTTTTTATTATTTT
>QNUK01001434.1:45000-57651 GCA_013621035.1 Clarias magur | reverse complement strand
CGATCAGGGGCTCGTTACACATGGAGTACTGCAGGAAACACACAGATCACTGAAACACTGATCCCAGATCATTCCACAAGTGACTTAGCTTTATAGTCATGTGTTAAAGTTTTTTACATGTGACCTCATATGAGAAAAGCCCCTCCCCCAGCTTGTTGCTCAGGACTGCTGTTCTCTGAGGGCGTGGCTCAGCAGGAGCTCATTTACACAGACATTGAAATGGAGCATTCGAAGTAGGTGCTGGGGCATTAACACACACACACACACACACTTAAAGGAAAAACTCACCAGATAGTCATCAGGTTTAATCCCGAACAGTTCTCTGAAATAGCGGAAGGCGAGCGGAGCGTAGATTTTAAAGCGGAAGTCGGGGAAGTGATGCCCTGGGGTCAGGTTACTGCCCTCACTAACGGGGAAAACACAATAACAACAAGAGTTTCACACACACACTCCTTTAATACTGAGGAATTTAAGTGAAGACAAAATATGGTCAGGTGCAAAAGTTTGTATAACACAATAGTCGTACATCAAAGTAACAACAGTAGTTTACACCAGGATATCAACAGTGGAAAAATCTTCTTCTTTGTCTTTCAGCTGTTCCCTCTCAGGGGTGACCACAGCGAATCATCTGTCTCAATCTAACTCTCTCCTCTGCATCCTCTTGTCTCACACAAACTTCATGTCCTCTTTCACTGCATCCATAAATCTCCTCTTTGGTCTCCTCTAGACCTCCTGCCCGGCAGGTCCAACCTCAGCCTCCTTCTACAGATACACTCACACTCTCTCCTCTGAACACGTCCAAACCACCTCAATCTGTCCTCTCTGACTTTATCTCCAGAACATCTAACACGGTTTGTCCCTCTGATGGACTCATTCTTGATCCTATCCATCCTTGTCACACGCAAAGAGAACCTCAACATCTTCATCTCCGCTACCTCCAGCTCTGCTTCCTGTCTTTTCTTCAGTGACGCTGTCTCTAAGCCGTAGAGCATCGTTGGTCTCACCACTGTCCTGTACACCTTTCCTTTCATTCTCTCTGATACTCTCTTGTCACGTAACACACCTGACACTTTTCTTCACCCGTCCCACCCATGGAGACTCCTGTCTAACCTCATCTGTCATCCTGTCCATCACCAGAGCAAACAAGAAAGGGCTCAGAGCCGATCCCTGATGCAGCCCCACCTCCACCTTGAACTCTTCAGTCACACCTACAGCACATCTCACCAGTGTCCTACAGCTCTCATACATGTCCTGCACCACGCTAACATAAATCTCTCAACATACAACACCACAGCTCCTCTCTCGGCCCCATGCCATTCGCTTTCTCTAAATCTACAAAGACACAATACAACTCCCCATTTCCCTTCTCTGTACTTCTCCATCAGCATCCTCAAAGCAAATACTGCATCTGTTGTACCCTTTCTAGATATGAAACCATGTTGCTCCTCACAAATGCTCACCTCTGCCCTTAACCACAGCTCTGCACATCCTCCCTTGTTCTTAAAGATCGGCACTAATACGCTTCTCCTCCATTCCTCTGGGATCTTCTCACTCACCAAGATCTTGTTAAACAAACTAGTCAGAAAATCTACTACAACCTCTCCTGCCACAGTGGAATAATAATAATAATCATAATAATAATAAAAGAAACTCAAAAGATTAAAACATTGCATCCTTTTTGAATGTGATACATGTAAAGTACTGTGCAAAAGTCTTGGCACCCTGTGTTCTTGTACAAATGTTTATTTTATTTTATACACACGTTTATTTTATGACTTCATTATGAAATCAGTACAAAAGATTTCCAAACATTGGTATTCCAGCAAAAAAATAATCTTACAGAAACATGTCCGTAAGGTTTTGCGTGTGATACACTCCTGAGGAGGACGGCATTACTAAGCAGAACTAAGCAGCTCATTTCCATATACACTGTACCTGAGACTATATGTTAAACAAAGGCTCGTCACAACAATTACTGCGTTGGTTTGTTTCATTTATTACTGTTTGTTTACTGCTTTTTAAATTTTATTTATTTGTATTTTGATGTAGCAGCTTAAACAGCAGTACATTATTTCCAAACAGATGTAATTACATTGTTCTCTGCCAATCAATCAATTTTTCTCCTTTTTTTTTTTTTTTGATTTTTTCCCCCGATTTTCTCCCTAATTTAGTCGTGTCCAATTCCTCCCCGTCACTAGGGGGCTCCACATTAAGGCTACTACTACCACTCAGCCGGGAGGGCCGAAGACTATCACGTGTTTCCTCCGAACCACGTGACGCCAGCCGACCGCATCTTTTCGAACTGCTCGCTCGCGCACCGTTGGGGGCGGAGTCACACACTCGGAGGACAGCGCTATCCGCTCCCTCTGCTGCGCGAGCTCACAGACGCCCCTGACTGGCTGTAGAGCCGTGATTAATGTGGGAGCACTATGTACCTCTCATCCCTCCCCTCTGAGAGAGCTCGGCCAATCAGCTCTCTCTAGACCTCCGGCTGCGACAGGTTACAGCACCACCCGGGATTCGAACTAGCGATCTCCGGATGATAGGGCGAGCGCTTTAACCACTGCGCCACTCGGAGGCCCCAATTTTTCTCCTTTAACATAAAATGATTTGATGATAAAATGATAAAATTTAAAAAATGATTATAAATAACAATAAACATTGTTAAACCTTTTCATTTTCATTTTGCGGTTTATTTTTTCCCCTTTTTTTTCTCCTTTATGATTGTTCTCCTTTTTGTTGATTAGAAATCCACAGGAATGCAAATTTCTTGCACTAATCTAATCTGGAACAACATCAGACAGTTATGACTCAGACTAATCCACACTTCCTCTAGAGAACTTCCATTTAGTGCATGATATATCTCCTCTTACACCACAGCGCAGCTGATCAGAAGGTGCTCATTCATTTTTCCTAACAGCAGCACTGTCAGTAGTGCAGGTTTATATTAATGCGCACACTCGGATAGGTTATTGTTTCCATAGTAACGACTTGTTTACAGAGACGATCCAGACAAATCAATAAAAATGTGTAATCACTGATATGGGAAATTTCCTGTCATTTTTTTATTTAGCACTAGTGTAAGGAGGTGTGAGCGCTGTGTGACAGTCAGAGGTGAAGCTGGAGCTGTAACTTCTCACTGCTTTCTTAAATTGCATGTATTTATGTTTTATTAAGATTTAGATAGAGAATAAAGAGAGTCACCTCTCCATGAGGGAGCGAGTGTTTATATCTGCTCTACTGTAATGGAATCTAATATGCATCTAAAGTGAGAAAAGAAACTCACTCACTTCTAGTCACTGCTGCTGGTGAATTGGGGTGGTGTAAGAGGAATGAAACACATGCGGACGTGCTGTTAGAGGAAAATAATCAGCTTGGAGGTGCTAAGTGAGTGCAACTCCACATCATCACACCTCCCTGTTCCTCTGCATTTTGCTTGAGTGTTTGTTTTTTATTAATGTGAAGTATAGCGTAGTGCAGTGTCCAGTACCTGGGGAAAAAGACGCTCTCCACCACGTAAAAGTCCTGCATGAGAACATCTCGGTCTGGTTTGGAAGTCAGGTTCCCCACGGTGTAGGCAATGCCCAGCTGGATGGCTCCTTTCACTGCCTCGGCTGTGGGCTGAAATCCAACACGGTAAATACCGCACAGTAAATGAGAGAGAGAGAGAGAGAGAAGATCCGGTGTGTGTGTGATTGAGGTCACGTGGAGCAGCACAGGAAGCTGACGTGACCATGTGAAGTTCTAAAGATAAAGCAGTGTCAGCAACATAAACACTGAAGGCAGGAAGCCAGAAGACGGCGGGGTGTAAACGCCTCCTCGGCCGGGTATGAGACATGACACTGTGTGTGTGTGTGTGTGTGTGTTATGTGGAGTGTTTTGTAATGTGGCTATGAAGTGCGAACTGTACGGTCACGATCACTAATGCTGAGCTACAGTTATTTATCTAACGGATATATGAGGCTCTGTGGAGCAGCTTGGACCCAGGCGGCGAGACTACAGCGAGGTGTCTCATGACCCGGTATAGCACGAGTTCATAACCATGTGCCGGAACACTCACTGAACACTAGGGCTGAAAACTTTGTTTTGTTAGAAATTAACGTGCTTTTGCTAAAACGCCGTGTGAAAGGGAGTGTGATGTACAAAGTCCTCAGCCGTAGTGAGATTTAACACGTTCTGGTCCTAAACAGTGATAACATTATAAAAGTTCCGTCTTAGCACAAAGACTATGCAGTTTAATCTTCTAATAATCTCCTCAATCAGCTTCGTGACGTGTGTGAGGTGAGGAAAGTGAGGAGACGCGTCTGAGGAGACGCTTCTGAGGAGTGAGGAGATGTGTGTGAGGTGACGTGTGTGAGAACAAGCGAGTCAAACACGAGGAGGAGCGAAGAGATGTGTGCAAGGTGATGCGTCTAACTAGACACTTCTGAGGAGACATGTGTGAGGTGACGAGTGTGAGGAGGTGTGTGCAAGGAGACACGAGTGAGGAGACGTGTGTTAGGAGACGCTTCTGAGGTGACGTGTGAGGAGATGTATGTGAGGAGTGAGAAAACGTGTGTGAGGAGACGCGTGTGAGGAGACGCGTGTGAGGTGACGCGTGTGAGGAGACGCGTGTGAGGAGACGCGTGTGAGGAGACGCGTGTGAGGTGACATGTGTGAGGAGACGTGTGTGAGGAGATGTGTGTAAAGAGATGCGAAACAGGCAGCGCGTGTGAGGAGACGCATGTGAGGAGACGCGTGTGAGGAGACGCGTGTGAGGAGACGCGTGTGAGGTGACATGTGTGAGGAGACGTGTGTGAGGAGATGTGTGTAAAGAGATGCGAAACAGGCAGCGCGTGTGAGGAGACGCATGTGAGGAGACGCGTGTGAGGAGACGCGTGTGAGGTGACGTGTAAGGAGATGTGTGTAAAGAGATGCGAAACAGGCGACGTGTGTGAGGAGACGCGTGTGAGGAGACGCGTGTGAGGAGACGCGTGTGAGGAGACGCGTGTGAGGAGACGTGTGTGAGGAGACGCGTGTAAAGAGATGCGAAACAGGCGACGCGTGTGAGGAGACGCGTGTGAGGAGACGCGTGTGAGGAGACGCGTGTAAAGAGATGCGAAACAGGCGACGCGTGTGAGGAGACGCGCGTGAGGAGACGCGCGTGAGGAGATGCGAAACAGGCGACGCGTGTGAGGAGACGCGTGTGAGGAGACGCGTGTAAAGAGATGCGAAACAGGCGACACGTGTGAGGAGACGCGTGTTAGGAGACGCGCGTGAGGAGACGCGCGTGAGGAGATGCGAAACAGGCGACGCGTGTGAGGAGACGCGTGTGAGGAGACGCGTGATTGAGATGGTTCAATGCTGTTCTCTGTAGCCGCTCTCCTGCACACACGGCACCCCAGGAGGAGTGTGAAGATCAGCATCATTATGTAACAGAGTGAGGAATCGGATCTAGAGCTCGTGGAAAATGGGAACAAAGTGCGTTTACTTGAAATTCCCAGAGCACAAGGAGCACATGGTCGCCTTAGCGCTCAGAGAGAAAACACACTGAGGTTTGAGAAGGTAGAAGCTGGAGGAACCATGAACTGCGGTCTGCTCTGACCTGCACTAATTACACACCATGCTGGAGAACACTTTCATAACCTTACCGTTACGGTTTACACCATTATGTTCCACAACAGGGATCGATTCTAACCCGTTAGTCTCATACTCTTTCTTCAGGATCAGGAATTTACAATCATAACTGATTAGAAGTTCCACACACTTCCTCAGTTCAGCTGGAAAATTGTGTAAGAGAACCCAGACTGTAATGAACCCCACTGAACCATCAGCTCCAACCATAAACTAACCTCTGAACGTTCTCTAGAACATCAGGAATCACACACTCATAATCTGTAGGTAATAAATGGTGCATGTGTAACTGGTGTCACTCAGGTGAGGATGGTTCCCCAAGAGTCTGGTTCCTCTCACAGTTTCTCGCATGGGGTTTACCCTCAGCACCTCCGGCTGCTCATTAGGAACAAACTGATATATTCATTCATCTATAACTCATTTATTTTAATAATAGTTTATATCCTGAAATATTATTATTATTATTATTAATAACAATAACAGGGTCTGTTGTTAAAAGGAAAATCTGGATGTAGATTAATAATAATAATAATAAGTTCCACAGGTTCCACAGGTAGGGGGCAGCGTAGCTAAAAGCTCGAGATCCCATGGTTGCCAAAGAAACACGAGGAAGATAAAGGTTTAATGATGATAATGATCTCAGATTTCTAGAAGGAGTATAGGTTAAGAGAAGATTTGTTAAATATGACGGAGCCAGGTTATGTAATGCCTTATAAACGAGAAGCAGAATTTTATAATGTATGCGCTGTTGGACAGGAAGCCAGTGTAGTTGTTGAACAGGAGTTATGTGGTCCATTGTAGGAGTTCTAGTTAGTATTCTAGCGGCTGAGTTCTGTAATAACTGCAGCTTGTGTAGGAGTTTAAGGGGAAGACCAAAAAAAAAAAGAGCATTGCAATAATCTATGCGTGTGGTGACGAGAGCGTGTACCAAAATAGCAGCTCCTCACTGAGAGGGCCGGGCGGAGACGGTTAATGTTTCGGATGTGGTAGCACGCTGTCCTGGTGATATTGTTAATGTGTGCTGTCAAGGATAGAGTGCTGTCAAGGATAACACCCAGACTTTTAACTTGTGTTGAAGTGGAGATTGTGGAACCATCAATACTTAACGAAAAACTACTGGTCTTCGAGTATTTGTAAGAGTATTTTTAGTGCCCACGAGGAGTATTTCAGTTTTACTACTGTTACGTTTGAGAAGACTATCTGAGAACCATAACTTAATTTCAGCTAAACAGTTTGAAAGAGAAGATGGAGGAAGGTCAGAAGTAGGCTTGGAAGAAATATAGCTGGATGTCATCAGCATAGCAGTGAAATAGGACACCATATTTCCGGAAAATATACCCCAGGGGCAGCAAGTAGATGATAAATAGCAAAGGTCCTAAAACTCACCCCTGAGGGACTCCAGCAGTGATGGGTGAAGATGCAGATTTGGTCTGGCCAAGCTGAACAAATTGAGTGCAGTGAGAGAGATATGAAGAAAACCAAGCCAAAGAAGTATCTACAACTCCAATGGACTTCAGTCTTTCTAATAGAATATTGTGGGAGATGGTGTCACATGCTGAGGTTAAGTCGAGAAGTATTACAATAGACAGGAGTCCTGAATCAGCTGCTACCAGAAGATCATTCGATATTTTAACAAGGGCAGTCTCTGTGCTATGCTGAGGACGGAAACCTGATTGAAATTGCTCATATAAGTTAATAATGGACAGGTGGTTATGTACCTGTGCTGAAACAACCTTCTCTAGAATTTTTGATAGAAATGGCAGATTTGAAATTGGACGAAAATGATCAAAGTTGTTTGGATCAGCACCCGGTTTCTTGAGTATAGGAGTTATTAATGCAGTTTTAAAAAGATTGGGGACGATGCCAGAAGTCAGTGACGAGTGGATGATCTCAGTGATGAATGGTAAGAGAACCGGAAGACAAACTTTGACTAATTGAGTTGGAAGGGGGTCTAACTGACAAGTAGGTGATTTTGATTTCCGAATAACAGAAGCGATCTCGTCGGTTGAAGGTAGTTTAAAAGTAGAAAGAGGAAAGTTGAGTACGTGTGAAAGAGTGAAGGAAAAAGGAGCTTGAGGAGGATCAGAGACAAACAGAGCTTTATGTATATTCTCCGTTTTTTCAGAAAAATAAGTGAGAAGAGTGTTACATAATTCAACTGTATGTAACTGTAAAGGCAGAGAATCTGGAGGCCTTGAAATGTTTTTAACAACAGTGAAGAGAGTTCTTGTATTACCTTCATTAGATGTGATCAGATATGAATAGTACTCGGTTTTCGCTGTGTTAATAGCGGTTTTGTATCGTTTCATATGGTCAGAATACATTTCTTTATGAACGACAAGTCCAGTTTTGATACCCAAACGTTCTAGACGGCGACCTTGAGCTTTTAGCTTACGGAGATCAGATGTAAACCAGGGCGCAGAATTAACAAATGAAACAGATTTAGATGTTATAGGCGCGTGTATATTGAGTGTTGACTGCAGCGCGTCATTGTAATGAGACACCAGTCCATCCGGAGTTGCTAAGTAGTCTTTCGTAAGGAGAGTAGTAAGGTCAGATGTGAATGTCGTTATATCAATGTTCTTAATATTGCGAAATGTGATGGTACGACGGTTACTGGGCTTAGCTAAAATTAAACAGGCTTTAAAGAAAACCAGAAAATGATCTGAAAGTGTTAAATCAGAGGTGGTAAGACCAACAGGAGTGATACCAGAACAGCAAACAAGGTCCAGTGAGTGACCTTTCAGGTGAGTTGGAAAATTTGTATATTGCTGTATGTCAAAACTGTCAAGACAAGACAAAAAATCCTTAGTGCATGCATTAGATTCATTATCAACATGTATGTTAAAATCACCAACCAGAATCACTTTAGGAGACAGAGAACTGATATAAGTTAAAAACATTGAGAGATCATTTAAAGTCACTATTAACCTTAGGAGGACGGTATACATGAACCAGAATGGTCGAAGAGGTAGACTCGAAAGAGGTAACCTCAGGTACAGAAACATGCGACACTTTCCATTTCTCACGATATATCACTGCTAAACCTCCACCGCGACCAGTTGTGCGTGGTTTGCAAGCATAAGTGTATCATGTTGGGGTGGACTGATTAAGCTCTGTAAAGTCATCCTTATGCTGCCAAGTCTCAGTTAAACACAGGAAGTCAAACTTATGTTCACATAGTAAATCGAGAAGCACGGGACCTTTAGTTGCGAGTGATCGAAGTTCCATAGACCAATAGAGAGAGTAGCACTAGAGACAGTACCTGTATCAGCAGACCTGATGGGGTGCGCCAACGCTTTATGGTCAACAGATCGTGTAGTCTTTCTAGGTGGACGAGGTTTGGAAGTCCAGAGTGAGCGTATTGCTCTCGTGTCGTCGAAGTTGTAATTCCGACCAGAGCCCCGGTGAACATATTTACGGCGAGGTATGTAAATAATGTCCTCATGTGGAAGCAGTGCTGATGGTGGCTGTGAGTGACAAGACCGAAGTTGAAGAAGTTCCGATGCCGTATAGCGTAGTATTGAAGCTACTGGATTACAGATGAGTGAAAGAACGATCCAAGCAAATGTAGCCAGGACGTGCAAGTCAAGCCTCATATTTCCCGTTAATTAGAGGCCAAGGGCAGTAGGTCACAGAAAGATGGCGTGGCACTCAGCTCATTAAGATCTTAAAAAACTATCCAGGGGAGGCTGTGATGAGAAAGACCTCCGAGATGACATGAGGGAGAAACCATGAGAGGAACCACACTCAGGACGGAACACGAGACAGAGAACATCTCCAGAATCATCAGGTTTAATAATGAGCCTTTAACATGAACTCTGCTTAAATGTCACTCCATCTTTTAAAGGATGTAATAAATAAATCTGACATGTTTGAAGCCAAAGAGTGACTCATTCTTACCTTCTTCTGATTCTTGCCTGTGTTCTTCTCAGGGTTTCTACCTCCGCTCTCATCCGGCGCAGACATCTGGAGTTCAGATCCAATCAATACAAATGTTTAAATATTAACAAATGAAATAAATAACTATAATTACAGTATTTATGTTTCATTAAATTCATTAATACTCAATTTTTATAATAATTTCCAGTGTGTGTGTGTGTGCGTGTGTGTGTGCGTGCGTATGCATGCTGATATTACAAGAAGAGGAGGAAGTGGCCTATTCCTGTTCTCTGATAAACATCAATGCTACACATCATAAACACACACACACACACACACACACACACAGAAATACAATTTCACCTTTCTTACCTTTTAAGCCGTTCTTCACCTACACTGCATGTCCAGTCTCTTGTTAAAGCGCCAGGTCTGTGAGAAAGAGAGACACAGAGAGACAGTGAGAGAGAGAGAGAAGGTCTGATAGAGTGAGAGAGAAACTGAAAACACCCAAGACAATGAAAGATGAAGACGACACAGGAAGTGAGTGTGTATGTGTGTGTGCAAACGTGTGTTTTTATATCTTGGTGAAGACATAATGTCTCCTGAGGGATAGGAAAACATGATAGTGTTGGCAAAGCATTAAGTAACCAATAAAAGATTATTGCAAGAATGTAAGGTGTGAGGGTAAATGTGAGAGTTTAAATGTGCAAGTGTAAATGTGCGAGGGTAAATGTGAGAGTTTAAATTATCACCCAGATGAGGATGGGTTCCCTGTTGAGTCTGGTTCCTCTCAAGGTTTCTTCCTATTACCATCTCAGGGAGTTTTTCCTTGCCACCGTCGCCCTCGGCTTGCTCATCAGGGACAATCTTATCATTTTGATTCATACACATTGCATAAAAACTTACTTCTTTTTATTGTGTAAAGCTGCTTTGCGACAATGTCAACTGTTAAAAGCGCTATATAAATAAAATTGAATTGAATTGAATTGAAATGTGCGAGGGTAAATGTGCGAGTGTAAATGTGCGAGGGTAAATGTGCGAGGGTAAATGTGAGAGTTTAAAGGTGCGAGGGTAAATGTGCGAGGGTAAATGTGCGAGTGTAAATGTGCGATGGTAAATGTGAGAGTTTAAATGTGCGAGGGTAAATGTGCGAGGGTAAATGTGCGAGTTTAAATGTGCGAGGGTAAATGTGCAAGGGTAAATGTGCGAGGGTAAATGTTAGAGTTTAAAGGTGCAAGTGTAAATGTGCGAGGGTAAATGTGCGAGTGTAAATGTGCGAGGGTAAATGTGAGAGTTTTAAGGTGCAAGTGTAAATGTGCAAGGGTAAATGTGCGAGGGTAAATGTTAGAGTTTAAAGGTGCAAGTGTAAATGTGCGAGGGTAAATGTGCGAGGGTAAATGTGCGAGGGTAAATGTGAGAGTTTTAAGGTGCAAGTGTAAATGTGCAAGGGTAAATGTGCAAGTGTAAATGTGCGAGGGTAAATGTGCGAGTGTAAATGTGCGAGGGTAAATGTGAGAGTTTAAATGTGCGAGGGTAAATGTGCGAGTGTAAATGTGCGATGGTAAATGTGAGAGTTTAAATGTGCGAGGGTAAATGTGCGAGGGTAAATGTGCGAGGGTAAATGTGCGAGTTTAAAGGTGCAAGTGTAAATGTGCGAGGGTAAATGTGCGAGTGTAAATGTGCGAGGGTAAATGTGCGAGTTTAAAGGTGCAAGTGTAAATGTGCGAGTGTAAATGTGCGAGGGTAAATGTGAGAGTTTAAAGGTGCAGGTGTAAATGTGCGAGTGTAAATGTGCGAGGGTAAATGTGAGAGTTTAAATGTGCGAGGGTAAATGTGCGAGAGTAAATGTGAGAATGTAAATGTGCAAGGGTAAATGTGCGAGTTTAAAGGTGCGAGGGTAAATGTGCGAGTTTAAAGGTGCAAGTGTAAATGTGCGAGTGTAAATGTGCGAGGGTAAATGTGAGAGTTTAAATGTGCGAGGGTAAATGTGCGAGGGTAAATGTGCGAGGGTAAATGTGCAAGGGTAAATGTGCGAGTTTAAAGGTGCGAGGGTAAATGTGCGAGTTTAAAGGTGCAAGTGTAAATGTGCGAGTGTAAATGTGCGAGGGTAAATGTGAGAGTTTAAATGTGCGAGGGTAAATGTGCGAGGGTAAATGTGCGAGGGTAAATGTGCAAGGGTAAATGTGCGAGTTTAAAGGTGCGAGGGTAAATGTGCGAGTTTAAAGGTGCAAGTGTAAATGTGCGAGTGTAAATGTGCGAGGGTAAATGTGCGAGTGTAAATGTGCGAGGGTAAATGTGAGAGTGTAAATGTGCGAGGGTAAATGTGCGAGTTTAAAGGTGCAAGTGTAAATGTGCGAGGGTAAATGTGCGAGTGTAAATGTGCGAGGGTAAATGTGAGAGTTTAAAGGTGCGGGTGTAAATGTGCAAGGGTAAATGTGAGAGTGTAAATGTGCGAGGGTAAATGTGCGAGTTTAAAGGTGCAAGTGTAAATGTGCGAGTGTAAATGTGCAAGGGTAAATGTGCGAGGGTAAATGTGAGAGTTTAAAGGTGCAAGTGTAAATGTGCGAGGGTAAATGTGCGAGTGTAAATGTGCGAGGGTAAATGTGAGAGTTTAAATGTGCGAGGGTAAATGTGCGAGGGTAAATGTGAGAGTGTAAATGTGCAAGGGTAAATGTGCGAGTTTAAAGGTGCAAGGGTAAATGTGCGAGTTTAAAGGTGCAAGTGTAAATGTGCGAGTGTAAATGTGAGAGTGTAAATGTGCGAGGGTGAATGTGCGAGTTTAAAGGTGCAAGGGTAAATGTGCGAGTTTAAAGGTGCAAGTGTAAATGTGCGAGGGTAAATGTGAGAGTGTAAATGTGCAAGGGTAAATGTGCGAGTTTAAAGGTGCAAGTGTAAATGTGCGAGGGTAAATGTGAGAGTGTAAATGTGCGAGGGTGAATGTGCGAGTGTAAAGATGGGATTGTAAAGATGACACCAAATACACAGCTGAGCACACACTACACACACTTTTTATAAACCTGATATGTCTGATTCTGATTCAGTCACTGGAGCTCAGGGTTCCAGACCTGACGGTTAAATCTGGGCCAGTGGTGGCGCAGACGTTAAGGCTCTGGGTTACTGAGGGTCAGTGGTGCGAGTCCCAGGACCGCCAAGTTG